>CACVCL010019828.1:0-96300 GCA_902729485.2 Mus minutoides | reverse complement strand
GGAGATATAGGGCTGTTTAGGTCATTAATCTGATCCTGGTTTAACTTTGGAACTTGGTATCTGTCTAGAAAGTTATCCATTTCATCCAGATTTTCCAATTTTTTAGAATATAACCTTTTGTAGAAGGATCTGATGGTGTTTTGAATTTCCTCAGGATCTGTTGTTATGTCTCCCTTTTCTTTTCTGATTTTGTTAATTTCTACTTTCTTATTATAGCTAGTATTCACTTGAAATTTTTAAAAAAGATTTTATTTATTTATTATATGTAAGTATACGGTAGCTGTCTTTAGACACTCCAGAAGAGGGAGTCAGATCTCATTATGAATGGTTATGAGCCACCATGTGGTTGCTGGGATTTGAACTCAGCACCTTCAGAAGAGCAGTCGGGTGCTCTTACCCGCTGAGCCATCTCACCAGCCCTCACTTGAAATTTTTAATGAACATAAACTACATAATACTGGGTTTGTGAGGACATTTTCATACATGCCCTGCACTTATACAATGTGTTGTTATTCTATCGACTCTCCATTAGCTACGTCTTGTCTCCTTCCCTCTTACCCACTTCCTCTTCCGAATGAGTCCCTGTTCATGTCATTTATGCCATCCCATTTCACATGGATAGTACTGTATGTGTGAACAAATGTGCCAATGAATGAAGTCAATGTTAGGATGACTATTCTTGTCAATATTTCAGGTATACTGAGTAAAATAAATTCAGAGTTAGAACTAAGAAATGCTGAAAGTAACTAGCATATGTATTAATTTTTTGGCTCAGGAATATTTCACATCCAATTAAGACAAGACTTTTCACCTAAAAAGAAGTTTTATTTATTTATTTTAAATGACATTCTTTTGGATCAAAGACCATCTATCACATGAGACTAAAACATTTAAAATTATTTATTTACTTGTATGTATGTGTGTATGTATGTATGTATGTATGTATGTATGTGTATACACTTGTGTTGGTATCTATGGAATTCAAAACAGAACAAGAGGTCCCTTGGAGATGATGTTAGAGGTGGTTGTGAGCTGCCTGATGTGGTGTTAGGGATCAAACTCAAGTCTTGTGGAAGAGCGAAGTGCTCTCACCCCTTCTCCATCTCTCCAGCCTCCTCTCCTTTTAAACTGGGAGAAAAATGAAGGATAATGAAGGAAAAATATCTTCTCTGCAATGCTATGGTATTTATATTTTTTGTAAGTCTATTTCAGAGACCAGAAAAAAATCTGTATTCATCTTTCTTTCTCTTTACATTGATAGCTACACCATTAAAAATTAAGCAGGGAATTTTTGTTGATGATATTATGTTGCTGAATAATGAGAGGTTGAAACTCTCCTAATCTGGTGCGGGACTCCAGATAGATGCCTCTAAAGGAAGCATCCGGATATGTTCTAAGTGCTCCAGCAATCTTGTTGGCATTGACCTCAAGGGTGTGAGAATGAGTATTAGAATTCTACACTCTTATAAGCTGAAGGTACATTTTCAAATGCTATATTTATTCCTTAGTCATGATTGTGTTAAATTTTCTTGCCAAATCCACTCTCAGCTGGCATAAGTTTCCATATGGTTTTTATTTCTACAGCACAGGTCTGAAAAACCAGAGAGGTATTTTTTTGTTGTGCGTGTGTCTGATGCTACTCCTTGAAGCATTGATTGTGGCGAGCCACCCAGGGACAGCTGGGTCAGTGTTCTTCCTTAGGCTTGCCTAGGATTTCCTTTTGTCTCTCATTTAGCAGCAGGATATATGTTCTCGGCGTGGACACTGCAGGCAGAAGCCGCCACCCCTCCCACCTTACCTCCTAAGTCACACCCTGGAGCCAAAAAGGAAAGGTGGCACAAATATGTTGAACCTGAGGATTTGCTTGGAAAGAGCAAAAGTTTACAGTTGTAGGAGCAGAAGAAGGAGGAAGCATGGCGGATCGTGAACACAGGGTGCTTGGAGATAAGAGGCTAGTCCCCCCCCCCCCAAGTCTAATGGGTAATAGAGTCATTAATTCTGCTGATTAACTCGGCCTTGGGGTTCATGGAAATGACATCTACTTCCTTTTGTTTCTTTTAAACTCAAACTGTGGAACAAGGGAAACTGAAAAGAAAAAAAAAAAACTTAAGCTAATTAGAGAGAAGCCAGGAGAAAAGAAGCAGAGAGAAAATACAGACAGTCGGAGTGGTTGGAGCATTAACGAGACTTGTTTAGGGGAAAGAACGTGACAGGCTCCTCAAAAGTATTATTGTCAAATGTGTCAGCATTTCATAGATGGCTAGATCTACCTTTTAGCTTCATGCTGATAGTTAATGATTTGAGGCTATAAAAAGATTGAAAAGGTAAAAGGGAGAATGTCAGACTCAAACTGGATTTTAATGAGCTTATTATTATTTTTCTCTGAAGGAAACCGGCATTGGGAAGTCTGAAACATTCCTTGGCTTTCTATCCTTTTGCTGTCTGTATTTCCATCTCTTTCTAAGATGAGGTTGGCAGGAGGACAGTGGGAGATGACTATCAAAGACCTGAGCTCGAAGATCTGGGGCATTGGGCACTTCACTTCCCCGAGAGGATGAAGGGTGGCCGTAGGGGGAAACGTGGACCTTGGCTGACAACAATGAGCAAAGATGGGTGGCGAGGGCAGCAAGAGTACTTGTTTGTGTTTTCTGTGACGTGCTGAGTGGAAGCCATCTTCCCACTGTGGGATGTAACAAAGAACCTCAAAGTGATTATGCAGGTTCATTCATCAGAATAGCTGCTCCACTGATTGCTGGGTACGCCGGGCGAGAGGATGGTATATATGCTGATGGCTGCTTATTAGCCACATTACAAGAGACATTAGAGCAGACAAGGATCCGCAGACCAAGGAGAGGAACCGCTTTCTGGGCTCTGTACTCAGCAGGGTAGCCCTGTCATTAAATTTGGTAGTGCCAATTTAATTTGAAAAAAAAAGTGAGAAGAAACTTTGAAAATGAATTTCTGTAACCTCATTTTTACCTTAATAAGAACTGTCAGGATTTTACTCCCTGGGCTCTCGGGGTTTTGTGTTCGTAGGCTGAGCACATAGAAAGCTCACATCTTTCCAGAAGAATCAAATGCTAGTGGGGAAATCAGAGGCAGACTTCAAGGCTTTTTTTTTTCCGTATGATTTTCTTGTCATTTCCAACACATTAAGTTCTACTGACAATGCCTAGGTACAGATTATTAATCAGGGTCAAGCCAACAGCCTTCCTAATGAGTTTCTGATGAATTCCTTTATGAAATAAGTCACCCAGTTTACTGATTTGCAAAGCAAAAAAGGCTGCATACGGAATGGCAAACTGCAGTCTCTGACATTCCATCAGAGATTCTCATCTGGCATCCACCCATACAATCTACGACCCACCTCTGAACGCTCCATGCACACATATGTGGGCCCGCCATATACAAAGGTGTGTTTGTTTTGCTCCACTGTGTCTATGGAGATTAGAAACATGCAGACTGACCTTAAGATCGTGAAGATACTCAAATGTTTTCCATTTCGGAGTTTCAGAACACATTAGAATGCTAATCAATGATTAGTCCAACCCCACGTGTTAGAAATTAGCTAGATAACTGTGCTCTGGAGGAAGTGGAATCATGGAGGTTTAAACCGAATTGGAAAGAGGAGAATACATTTCAGAGCCGTTCTGGTTTGGGCTTAAGGAATTCTATGCACAGTGTCTTCCTTCAAGACTGTCACAGGCTGTGGACAGGAAGGATGCTCCTCAGTGAGTGACAAGCAAGTGGAGCCCTGCCAATTTCCTAGACACACTGGAAAAGAAGGGCGGGGAGGGACTGCCATTAGAGTGCTTGTCTGGTATGCGGGAAGCCCTGGGTTCAGCCTGGGCACCACATCGGAGAGGGTGTGGTGGTGTGACCCTGTAATCTGAGCAGTCAAGGAGAAGATGCAGGGGGAATCAAAAGTTCAAGGTCAACCCCTGCTATATAGCAAGTTTGAGGCTATCCTGGGCTATCTGAGGCCTTGTGTGGAGGGAATAGAAGTAAGTTCATACAGTGGTCTTAGGGGAGAGCTTCTCTTGTTTCATGCTCTAGAGTTCTCCCTCTCCTGGTGGGCACCTTGTTTCACAATAGAATCCAGAGCAGAAGCTTCATCTACTTCATCTTCAGGGTGGAGCCTGTGACTGAGCAGGCTGATGGAGGAAACCTTTATGGAATGAGAGATCCTTACTCTGAGGACTTCTCAGTTGACCATGCAATGTGTGAAATAGCTTCCCTTGCACCATCACCTAGACATCACTCCCAGATTCCATACATCTGAAAAGGCACGTGCTATCCTGAGGACAGGAGGCTTGATCTCCGACTTCTAGGAAAAGTGTGGAAAGCAGGGTGGCTCTCTCTCGCATCCTCCTCTGAGCTTCAACATAAGCATCCGATTAACTTAACAGAATCAGTACCCAGAAACAAACTCTATGTGTTCCCTGAGGCAGGCCAGGGAGTTCTTCACTGAGCGCCAAACCTCCTCTACCCAAGTCGAGAAAGAGTAGGCAGAAAGAACGCAAGAGCTGGTGCAGGAGGAGCAGAGATGTGACATGGCTGTGGTCCATGGCAGCTTCCAGTAGCTGTGGTTACTGGCAGAAGATTGGCACAATTTTGAGCCAGTCAAAGAATGCCAACACGAATGGGTGCGGGGCCATGAGGAAGGCCTGTGGAAGAGATGCTATTTGTGGTTGATAGTTGCTGAAGGGAGACAAGTGTCAATCTCTTTGGGGAACATGGATGCAGATAGGTTGCCAATGCCCCAGTGGATAGCCCCATCCCCGAGGGCATATGGTCAGCCCTCAGTGGACTCAAAGTCTGTTACTAATAACAAAGAAAACAGAAGACATGAAATTGTGAGGGAGCTGGGATGGGCACATTATGGTGTGTTGGAGAGAAGTGAAGGTATACAAAAATTTCAATGAAAAAGTGTGTGTGTGTGTGTGTGTGTGTGTGTGTGTGTGTGTGTGTGTGAGAGAGAGAGAGAGAGAGAGAGAGAGAGAGAGAGAGAGAGAGAGAGAAAATGAATTAGGAGTCTCCTGAGCAGTGGTTCTCCTCAACATGTGGGTCATGACTTCTTGGGGGTCAAACGACTCTTTCACAGGGATACAGGGATCACCTAAAGTCATTGGGAAAACCACAGATATTTACATTATGGTTTATAATAGCAAAATTATAGTTACGAAGTCACAACAAAAATAATCTTATGGTTTGGTGTCACTTGTCACCACAGCATGAGGAACTGTATTAAAGGGTTGCAGTATTAGAAAGGTTGAGAACCACTGCTCTCAAGGAACAGAACCTATAGGGTGAAAAATATACAAATAATGTGTTAAATCGGATTTGGTTGAGATAGAAACAAGTTGTCTTTCACTTGAGAGGCTGAGAACCTGGTAGCTGCTCAGTCTTCAAGGTTGGGTGGCTCAGTAGTTAGACTGGTCCTACAGCAGCTATCTCACACCTGAATAACCCAAATGTAGTAGTTTCTCAGTTCTCAAAGATGGGTGTCTCAGGGGACTCAATCTGGTGCTGAAAACTTGGAAGGTTCCTGGAGAGCTGATGATCCTTAGTCAGTGATGGAATCCTGGAAAAGAAAGTTCTGCCATCAGTGAAGGAGTCCCCCTCCTCCTCCTGCACCTCCTCCTCTTCTTCCCTTTCCTCTTCTTCTTCCTTTTACTCCTCCTCTTCTTCCTCCTCATCCGCAGCAGCAACAGGATAAATCAACTAAGAAGAAGGAATGTCAAGTGAGAAAAAGCAAGACAACCTTCATTTAGACACACACTTTCTTTTTTATCAGTGCTGCTATTAGAATGTGCCAGCCACATTAGGGGTAGGTCTTTTCACTTCTTTTAAGGCAATTGGAATAATTTTTCAGGTGGTGGTTCCTTCTCAGAAGATTCTAATTTGTTGCAAGTGGACATTAAAACCAACACTCACTCACTCTCCATCTATCTGTCTGTCTGTCTGTCTATCTATCTATCATCTATCTATCTATCTATCTATCTATCTATCTATCTATCTATCTATCTATGTGTATATAATTATACATTGTGTGTGTGTGCAGACATGTGTATATAGTTATACATTTTGTGTGTGTGCATATATGTGCATGTGTGTATAACTACATATTGTATGTGTGCTCAGTGTGTGGACACATGTATATGGTTATAAATTTTGTGAGTGTGTTTTCATATAGCTGATTGGAGGAGACAAGTGTAGATCCCATCTGGAAATGGGAGTGTTTTCTAGGCGACAGTGAGTTCTGAGAGTTACAGCAGTAAAACCTCTCCTGATTCTTAAAGGCCATGCTAGGTGTCTCCCTTTATGCTGATTCTTAAAGGCCATGCTAGGTGTCTCCCTTTATGCTTGTCTGCCATTGCCCTCTGGGTGTCTTGTTATAACCCCGTGGCTGGGCTCTTCTGGTAACAACATATTTAAAAAGATGGATCTTACTTGTTGGCACAGTTTCAAAGGAAAAAGAGAGAGGCATCAGAGAAACCCAAGTTGGTCTCCATCTTTCTTTCAGAAGCTTCCACTTCATCTTTTAAAGTTTCTCTCACATGACTCTCTAGACAATCGATACCCACTCCAGTGAGTGTGTCACTGTCTGCCTCTTACATATTTGTTTTCTTCCTTCTCATCATCAGTGAATAAAAATCTATGTTAAAACCTTTCTTAATAAACCCCAACTTTAATTCATACACAATAAAACTTTCCTGTTTTCTTCAGTTTCTGGCCTCATTCCCAGACTCCTCATCAGTCTCGGCCTTCAGGATATATCTACTGTCCGTATTCTTCATATCTACCCTGAGCCACTGACCTTCTAATTAGAATTTTCAGTTTCGTAGCTGTGCTATATGAATGTTTTTGGGGAATGATAAACCTGTAATTTCAGAAGTGGCTGAGATAGACCACTAACCAGAAGGCTGAATGAGAGCGTGATACTGCCTCTTTTCTGAGTTGCCTTTGTGGGTTTGTAGTGAATTCATGTTTCGCTTGAAGAATGGCTATCCTATGTGAAGGGAATATTTATTATATGTCCATTAGATAGATGCTTTTTTTTTTTTTTTTTTTTTNGTAATTTCAATTCAGGGAGCGAAAGAAAAGCCAGTTCCTAAGAGTAGTTATGAGAGAAGAGTAGCCCACCGACAACCTTTAAGAGTGCCAGTGTTAAGAACACAGGGGCTAAGCACATAAGCACATTGGCAGCATGTGCGTAGGAATGTGTCTCTCTCTGTGTGTTTGTGCGTATGTAAGATTTGCCAAATTCTTGCCAGTGGTGCTAAAGGGGAGAGTTATAGAGCAATCACGGCGAGGGCTTCGGTGCTCTACAGCTGGAATCGCTGCAGGTGCAGCTTTCTGGTTGCAGGCCAGTATTATTTTGCAATACTGCTGGCAGTAACCATTTTTAAATAGAAACATGATTGCACTTTATTTTAATATTTCCCCCTTCCATTTTCCCCCTACTGTAAATCAACCCCGCTAGGAGCATGAAGTCCTTTGCCAAGGTTTCCAGTAATAGATTAAGCCCACTGGGCTAAGACCATTTTTAGTGGATGCAAACACACCAAGTTTGCACAGTGCAGTTGGTGTAGTTTATGTGAGCGGGACAGTGGGAGGCACAGGGCACCAACTTCTCTTAGGCTTTTGTGCTATTCAGAGATGAGCTTTTCCTTCACTCCCATGACGGTGACAGGTAGCGGGAGTGTGTCAACTGTGTCAACAGACTTCTGATTGTCTCTGCTACCTCCTGCAGGCTTTGGGCAGATTGTGTTATAAAGGAAGTCCCTAGGGGAGATCATGCTAAAGAAACATGGCTTAACCAGTCCAGGTTTATGAGGGTCTCATGCCCCAGACTCTATGGTACTGTTAAGCCATTAAATACTCCCATCAACCCTGGATACTACATTTACGTGGTTTGACAGGTAGGGACATATAGGAACAAATCAATTAAGTAACCCGTGCAAGGTCAAACAGCCAGTAAGTGGAAGAAGTCAGGAACGAAGTTGGGGAATTTGGAGTCAGAGTCTGGTGGCCTCACCTTAGCTACGTAGCGTTTCGTTATGTGAACTTGAGGCTATCTCATTTCACAGCATCAAGAGCAGCTTTTCTGATCCTTTTTTTTTTTTATTAGAGAGTTTCTTCATTTACATTTCAAGTGTTATCCAAAAGTCCCCTCTATCCTCCCCCCACCCTGCTCCCCTACCCTCCCTCTCCCGCTGCTACTTGGCCCTGGCATTCCCCTGTACTGGGGCCTATAAACATTGCTAGACCAAGGGCCTTTCTTCCTGAATAATGGCCAACTAGGCCATCTTCTAATACATATACAGCTAGAGACATGAGCTCTAGGGGTTCTGATTAGTTCATATTGTTGTTCCATCTTCTCTGATCCTTTTAAAGGGGTGACCTATTGGTGTCTTTCCCCAACCAGACCATTAGCTTCTTAAGGGTCATTTTAAAATGTCTTCATATGTCTTTACCCTCTAGGACTGGGCTCTTCTATAGGAAGAATTTGATACCCAAAGCAGGGCTTTCCAGTGACTAGATTAAAATAGGATACTTGATAATGATGTGGAAGACCAAAGCAATTAGGCGTTTTATTTTAAGCTCCAAATGCAGTGAACTCAGCCTCAGCAAGTTATGCTGTCTCTTAGTTTGTCACACAGTTGTACACGGGATCGAGCCACATGTATCTAAACACACAACTTGTTTCTGTGTGGTGAGAGCAACCTTAAGAGTATTATTCGAGCACAGTCCTCGTTGGTGGACCGCTCCCTCTGGCTTTTTGGGTTCTACTCGTGACTCTTTGGGGTGCTCTCAAAAACAGGTTATTGTTCTCAGGACGTGGATCTGTGTGAGAAGCCTGTCTGTGCCTGGTTCTCAGGGACACGTGTAATCCCAGATGTCCTGTAACGAAGCATGCACTTCCACAAACACTTTTTGCTTGCCTTGGGCTCAGTGTCCTTAGGTCTACTCTGGTATGATGGCTGTACTGTCCACAGCTGCTGTGATGGCTGTACTGTCCACAGCTGCTGTGATGGCTGTACTGTCCACAGCTGCTATGATGGCTGTACTGTCCACAGCTGCTGTGATGGCTGTACTGTCCACAGTTGCTTTAAGAGGACACCAGGTCAGCCCTTTACTGTTGAACCATTTGATGTGTCAAATCCCTGTGAGAAGCCAGGCATTTATAACTTTTGTAAAATGATTATCAGAAAGTAAATGTTAAGTTGGAAGGTCTTAAAGTGGTAAAGACGAAGGGACTAGGAGTTTTGAGTTTAGGGTTCAAGCCTGGGGTTGGATTTCCCAGCAGTTAGATACATGGGTAACACTAAAGAAATTAAAATAGGTGCTTCTCTCCACTAATAAGACAACGAGTGCCACGAGAGAACATCCTTTCAAGTCTCTTCTTTTTCCCATTCATTTTTATTACTGTATATTTGTTATACATAATGCTAGATTTCATAAAGGAAACCGACCGTCTTCACCCTGGCACCTTTGCCTTCTCTCCGCACCACCAGTCTCCTTGTCTCTCTGTTCTGCCACCATATATGTACGTTTACATGTGGTTCTGTATGTTCATACACAATCTGGCATCAACAGATGAAAGAAAACATCTTATGGTTGTCTTTCTCAATCTGGCTCATTTTGCTTAGGATGCTAGTCTCCAGTTGCCTTCATTTTCTAGAGCGTCACCCAATTCTAGAGTATTCACACAGCTCAATAAGCTTGGTTTTCACATTAGCCTCTATAATTACACTCTCAGTGTTCCCCTGATCACCAGCACTCTGCAGAAAACACTTGGAAGAAATGAACTCTGAACACAAGCTAAACTTCAACCTGTTGGCTTTGGTAGGGAATCATTGCTCTACACCAAGACCCGTCTGATTTCCAACAGCCAACCTTGCTGGGCCTTAGCACATTGCAGTCACACGCGGCTTCTCAAGGAATTATCTCTTCTGGGGTCCTTTTGGCATCTATGCAAATGAGCAGAGTAGGTCATAATAACAGACGAGTCACTGTTGTTGCCTTCGGGAGTCAGTGCTACTCTAGAAACTGATACAGATATAAAACCTGTGCTCTAGCCCCTGGGTATGCTAAGGTTACTCGGTTGAAAGGCTATGCCTTAAGCCTCTATGCCACTCAAGTAAGAGAATCCCTGTCCAGGTTGGGTACTCTCCTTGTAGTTCCATTTTGTCTATGAACACACTTCAATGAGCTTTCTTGCTCTACCTCACTTCAGCTTTCCTGGATCAGTTTGCATTGAGCTCTTCATGTGTTCCCTTTGGCAAATGCTACAGGTCTGAAAATCTGTGCAGAGATGACCTCGTCTGAAAGGAGCACACTCCCTCTGCTCTTTGTCATTTCGTTTTGCAAGCAGCTACACCCATTACAATAAAGTTAATGTACTTGACTTTTAAATGGTTTATCTGGCTTTGAAACCAATTGGATATTTTTCTTTTTTCCTTTTTTTTCCTGGCTACATCTCTTCATAAACAAATCAGAGAGAAAACAATCTACATTCTGTAATGGGAAACACTTGTGCTTTTTGTAGAAGATCCTGAGTACAAGCTATAGGGCATTCAATTTTTAACTCAACGTTGCGATGACTGGGTATGATAGTAAATTTTCTGTGCAATGTGACCAGCCTAGAGTGTTCAGCCATTTGGTCAAGCATCATCTGGATATTTATGTGTTTCTGCATTTGTATCAGTAGACTGAGGATAGCAGATGGCCCACTGTAGTGTGAGTGGGACACTTGCATTCAACAGAAGGCCTGAATTGAACAAGAAGACGGAGGGAGAGTGAGCTTCTAGTACCTGAGTATTCAGGGTTGGGATTCTGGGCTCTTTCTGTCTTTGGAATAAACCTGACATATTGACTTTATTGCTCTGTAGCCTGTGGATTTCTGATGGACCCACACCATTGGCTTCTGGGATCCCCAGCTCACTGACTTCCATTATTGAGTCTTTTTTTTTGTTGCCATAATTGAATTAGACAATTCTTTCTGTGATCTCTGCCTCTGCTGTCTGTGTCTTGGTCTGTTTCCCTCCCTCCCTCCCTCCTTCCCTTCCTCTCCCTCCCTGCCTCCCCCCCCCTGTACTCTCTCTGTTTCTATTTGCAAATACAATACAGTAATTTTGCATGCTGACTTGACTGGGTTAAGAGATACCCAGAAATATGGCTAAGCATTACTTCTGTGAGAGTATTTCTGGAAGATACTATGTTGAATAGAGATCACCGTATTCACAGGGGTTAATTCAGATGATTGAGCTTTCCTGGTTTCCTGCCTTCAGGTGACATATGATATGACTGTACTCCAATGTTGTAGCATTCCATAGCAAATATGTATTATCAGTTCATTTTTTTTTCTAGAGAACTCTGGGATGTATGCAAGGTTGACTCTATTTTTCTTGGTTCTATTTCTCCAAAGAGCTATAGCTAAGGGATACTCCAAAAAGATCTCAGACACACCCCTTTCTATGGGAAATGTCTGTGTTGAAAGCTTTTATCCAAGGTCATCGGAGGAGCTCCGCTGTGCTTTCCTTCTGAACACATCAGGTTAGAGCTCATTAAACAAGAGAATATGGAGAAAGCACATTGATAATACCTGGACGCACTCCAGTCAGTTCGGTAGGGAAGAATCACCCCCAGGTGCCTTCTTGTGTAGCTGTGATGAGTCTCAGAAGGGAAAATGGTATTTCCATTGTCTCCTGGACTTGGAAAGGAAGGAAATCTTTAGATGCCAACTGCAAAGTCTCCAAGGACAGTCATGGTATTCAACTGACTACCTAGCTATGGCTATCTTGGATTGGAAAAACATGGTTTCCTTGCTCTCTGTGGGTGACCATGACAGTTTTCCTACGAGAAGCACCGAAAAGAAAATGCATGGTTTCTTAAGGGGAATGCACAATTCTAATAGACACAATTAAGTCTTTCTCATCCAGAAACACTAGCTCCACTCAGGTAACAGGTTTTCTTGGTTTTGTTCATTTATTATGTGATAGAGCTTCTTTTTTTCCCCATTAATTTATCTATTTATTCACCATACATCCTGACTCAGCTCCCTCTGTCCTCTTTTCCCAGTCCTGCCCTTACAATCCCTTCCTCCATTCTCTCCTCCCTCTCTTCTCAGAGAACGGGGAGGCTCCCTCTTGGGTACCAACCTGCCCTGGTACATCAAGTTGTAGCAGGACTAGGTACAGTCTCTCCCACTGAGGCCAACAAGGTATCCCAGCTGAGGGGAAAGGGATCCAAAGGTAGGTGTCAGGGATAGCTCCACCTCCAAGTTTTAGGGTATCCACATGAAGAACAAGCTGCACATCTGTTACATATGTGTAGGGGACCTAGACCAGCCCATGCATGTTCTTTGGTTGGTGGTTCAGTCTCTGTGAAAATTCCCTGGTCCCAGGTTAGTTGACTCAGTAGGTCTCTTTGTGGTGTCCTTGGCCCCTCTGGCTTCTCAATCATTCCTTTCACTTTCCCACAAGACTGCCTGATCTCTGCCTGATGTTTGGCTGTGGGTCTCTGTATCTGTTTCCATCAGCTGCTGAATGAAGCCCCTCAGAGGACAGTTATGTTAGGTTCCTGTCTACAAGCACAGCAGGGTATCATTAATTGTATCAGAGGTTGGCTCTCTCCCACACGGTCGTTCTCCAGTTGGGCCAGTCATTAGTTGACCGTTTCCTCAATCCCTGTGCTATCTTGATCCCTGCACATCTTTGTAGGCAGGAGAAATTTTGGGTTGAAGGTGCCTGGCTATAGGACGTGGCCATTTCAGGCTCCATAACCCCCTTGGTGCTAGGAGTCTCAGCTAAGGTCACTCCCATAGACTCCTAGGAGCCTTCCTTATCCCAGGTCTCTGGCTTGTCCCAGAGATGCCCCTCCCCCCCCCACCAATTTCTCATCTCTGTTCTCTCTCCTCCCCTGACCCCTCCCCACACCCGATTCCCATCCCTGTTCCTCTCCTCACCCCATGTCCTACCTAGTTCCCTTCCTCCACCAACTTTCACTGTCTATTTTATTTCTGCTTCTGAAAGAGATTTAAAGCTGTACTACAGACCAATAGTAATAAAAACAGACAGGTTGATCAATGGCATAGAATCTAAGACCCAGAAACAAACCCATGCACCTAGGGGCACTTGATCTTTGATGAAGAAGCAGAAGCCATACAATAGGAAAAACAAAGAAAGCACTTTCAACAAATGGTGCTGGTCTAACTGGATGCTTACATATAGAAGAAGGAAAATAGATCCATATTTATCACCCTGCACAAAGCTCAAGTCCAAGTGGATCAAAGACCTCAACATGAAACTGGACATGCTAAATCTAATAGAAGAGACCATGGGGAGTAGCCTTGAATGCATTGGTCCAGGAGAGAACTTCCTGAACAGAATACTATCTGCTCAGGCACCAGGATCAACAGTTAGTAAGTACAACATAAATGAAAGTGAAAAGCTTCGGTGAGGCAAAGGATGCTGTCAATAGGACAAGATGAGACAGATCTTTACACAGGCTTGCCTCAAACTGGCTGTATAACTCAGCCTGGCCTCAAGCTTCTAATCTTCTTGTCTCTACCTCTCGAAGGCTGGGAGTAAGGGCATATGGCATCGTATCTGACCTCATTTTTTTTTAAAGTAGAATTTACGTATGATGAAAGTCTAACAATACTTAATATTCTCACAATTTTGTGCAATCATTATTGTTCTCCAGTTTTAAACATTTACGTCATCTTCCCAGAGAAATACCACATCCCGGAAGCAGTCGCTCCTGATTCCCACCTTATCTTCTCTTGAAACACTATGGGCTTCCCTATTCTAGCTTGCTGTTCAAAGAACCGCTCCGCCTTATGAGAACATACCTACAGGGTGGAAGTCAATTAATGTAACCGAAGGAGTGTATTCTGCTCAAGAATAGTTTCACATCCACTGCAAATACATGTGGAACTAACTCTTCAAGAGCTAGCTCCGTATGTCAGCCCTGCATACCTCACACTGTGGCAAGATGTGAGCCGCCACGATTTCTCAACAACTCCTGTTGAGACAGGAGGCTGCAGTCAGAGCAATCTTGGCAGGTATTCGTAGGAGGAAAACACAGGAAGGAATGTCCTCTTGGCATCCTTCTTGACCACACGTTGGCTGCCAGACAAGATGGCACACTGCTCACAAACTTCAGCATGGGACCTACTGCAGTCCAACCATTTGGATTTTGATTAGCACAGAGCCAAGAGTGCTAGGGGTGGGTTATGTATGAAGACGTCTTTCTTTCTTTCTTTCTTTCTTTCTTTCTTTCTTTCTTTCTTTCTTTCTTTCTTTCTTTCTTTCTTTCTTTCTTTCTTTCTTTCTCTCTCTCTCTCTCTCTTTCTTTCTCTCTTTCCCCTTCTTTCCTTTTTTCCCCTCTTTTCTTTCTCCTTCCTTTCTTTTCCTTTTTAGACATAGGCTCATGCATTTTAGATCATCCTCAAACATTCTTGAACATTCTCATCTTGCTGCCTCTACTTCCTGAATCTGGGATTACAATCATGCATCACCAACCATGTATGTGCGATGCTGGGGGATGAGCCCAGAGCCTCATGTGTGCTGGGCAAGCACTCTGTTAGCTTAATTGTATCTCAGCCGATTCTTTTCAATTTCTGACGGGTTATTTGCATAGTCTTTTGTGTCTTTGGGCAAATATCATAAATGTGGTTTTGGCCATATAGCTGTGTGTGTCTGCTTTCTCAGCTTTAAGAATTCTACTCAAGGGCTGGTGAGATGGCTCAGCGGGTAAGAGCACCCGACTGCTCTTCCGAAGGTGATAAGTTCAAATCCCAGCATCCACATGGTGGCTCACAACCATCCGTAACGAGATCTGGTCCCCTCTTCTGGAGTGTCTGAGGACAGCTACAGTGTATTTACATATAATAAAATAAAATAAATCTTAAAAAAAAAGAATTCTACTCAAAACAATTAAAAATTTGACTATGGAAAATCATTTATCTTTTTACACACATGTATATGTGTATATACCTATATATGTGTATGTGTATGAATTTGAGGATATATATATACATATATATATATATGTATGAATATGTATATGTACACACACACACACACACACACACACAGATGTGAGATAATTACTCTATTTGTCCAAGCATAGGAAGTTGTAAATAGATGAGAAATATCTTTCTTTCTTTTTTTTTTTTCCTGAGACAGAGTTTCTCTGTGTAGCCCTGGCTGTCATGGAACTCATTCTGTAGACCAGGCTAACCTCAAACTCAAACTTTAATCCAGCCTGCCTCTGCCTCCCAAGTGCTGGGATTAAAGGTGTGCATCACTACTGCCCAGAACATCTTTGTTTTTGTTTTATTTACCATAAGCAACAGCAGCAATATGTGGATAGGGCAGTTTCCGTAGTAAGGAGGAAAGGGTTGCTTAGAAGTGTAACTGGTTTCTTGAAGTCACTAGGGAAAGCCGAGTTCCATGCATGCAGTTGGGAGACCATTTTGGTAACAGCGTGTAAGGCTCTTGGTCATGTCAACAGCTACCATTTGCTCCTCACTAGTGTCTTACATGTGCAGAAACTTTCATTCCATTCCTCTGTCTCTCTGCCTCACGATCCTTCTTGCCGTGTTTCTCTTCCATAGTAGCCATGACTTTCTATGCACACCTCTCATAAAATATACTTTATAGTCTATTCACATGTGCTAACATACAAGGTATATTATGATAAAAATATGCTCATAGAAAATGTCCCCAGTTTAATGGACTTGGGGGTGATAGGACAGGATCATTGTTAGATTAAAAAAATACTAGAGAAGTTGATAGTGTGTTTCACTGACTTTAAAAACAATTGATTTGATATAACTGGAATAACTGGAATACAAAAAGTGATTTAAATAGATAAGTGACCTGTATTAAAGGTCTTTATGGGGAAATTTATACTTTCTATAAGGGTTAGAGAAGGTTGCAGTTTTAAGCATTTAGGCTTACATTGGGTTTAAAATCTGACACAAAACTAAAGCTTTTAAAGTTTATATGGTTTTGGCTTCAGAAAGATTCAGTTTCACAATGACTATGATTTTATTGCTCATCTCCCTGATTCCCAGATACATTACAATGAGAGGAGGATTTTATTTCTCTTACCTGCACTGCCAAATGAGTTGGAGAAAAGTCTAAGTTCACCAGATAACAATAAATGCTTTTAAGTTAAGGGTGGATGGTTTGCAAATGTGTCCAACAAGAATGGATGATCCTAATCTTTACATAGATAAATTTCTTAGCAAAAGCACTCACGGTCCATGGTGACATTGAAGACTTTAAGTAGTTGTAAAATACTGCATTCTTTTTGGATTAGCAGGTTCCTTATTTAATTTTTTTAACCATAACACATGCTGGGATGGTCTTAAAATCTATGTATATATGATTAATTATTCTCTCTATATACACAAATGCACATATAATTGAATGCATGCATGTTTATATACTTATCCTTTACATGCAAATATTTATGTATACAATACACATATACATAAATGCATGTATGTGTGTATGCATCCTCTTTACAAGATGGGTGATATCAAGGTACCAACTTGAATGCTTAGTACAATCCTAGTGGCATCAGAGCAAATGTTGGGGTGGGGCTTCAAAAGCACACTTCCATCATTAAGGGAGCTGCTTTCAAACACTGTAATGGATTCAATTCTCCGAAGTATTTGTATCATGCATTTATACTCAGTACTTACAACAAATTCAGCATCTCAATTAAGAAAGGAAGTAAAAATGCAGAAACTGAAAGAAAATGATGGAGACAATAACAAAGAAGAAAGAACTGTTACAAACTTGAGTTCCCAGGTTGGTTTCAGTGGGAAGAGAGGGTATGTGAGAAAGGAAAACTAAGATGGAGACAGTTTGAAAAAAAACACAAAGAAACCTAATATTTTATAATATGTAGATATACATATATTTTTATATAAACTATATGCACATACATATGGCTCCTGCTGGAAGCCATAGCTTGTCAAAATGCCAGGTGTCATATATGGCACTCCTCCCCCTGAGCTGTTGGTCAGGGAATCATGAAGATGGCCCCTGGTCACCATGGCTCTTGGTTATCCAGCAGAACTCAATGACTAGGATTTGCTGCTGAAGATACAACAGGCGTCGGTCACAGGGCAGGGAGAGAGCAGGTTGGTACTAACCAGATAGCTGTCTTCTAGACTTCCAGCTTTCATAGGACTGGAATGTGTTTTAGACTGCTGGGGTGGGGAGTGGGGGTGGGGGGTGGATGCAAACAACATTCTTATCTAACTGTGAGCCCTGCAAGCTACACAATGACTGGTCTGGAAAGATATGCCCATGGGTGCGATAGTGACACAGATTTTACAGAGGCAGCCAACTGCTTTCTCATTGGCTTTAAAGCCCACTTCCCAGGAAGAAACATTTGCCTGCTACTGTAAATCTGACAAAAAAAATCCTATAGGTGAGGTGCTCATAGACCCCAGGGGTGAACCTGCTCTCATTATTCTGTTAAATAGACATAGTATCAAACTGTCTATAAATTTGTGTGCCTGCCTCTAGATTAGCATAGCTTTGATAAGGTTCTTTGTACAGTGGATGATGGTTAATTCAGACACTTACAATCGGCCAAAGAAGAAGAGAAGCAATCTGTTCCACTAACAGAATGTCGATATCCGCTCCCACAGTGCTCAGAGACTGCTGCAGCAGATATCCGCTCCCACAATGCCAGAGACTGTTGCAGCAGATATCCGCTCCCACAGTGCTCAGAGACTGTTGCAGCAGATATCAGCTCCCACAATGCCAGAGACTATTGCAGCAGATATCAGCTCCCACAATGCCAGAGACTGTTGCAGCAGATATCCGCTCCCACAGTGCTCAGAGACTGTTGCAGCAGATATCCGCTCCCACAGTGCTCAGAGACTGTTGCAGCAGAGAGGAACAGCAAGCACAGAGTGAAATATTACCTTTTTGGTGTGTTGGCATGAACTCATAACAGCTATGCTTTCCTGCACGAGGTCAGATCATGTAACATTCTAGCTCAGAGGAGAGTGGGCCCAGGAGTGTCCATCCCTAACTGAGATGCTATTGACAGCCACTGGTGGTTTCTGGGGAAGAGGCTAGTAATTGACCACACTCCAGTGGATGGGCAGACACCCGTGAGTATATAGGAAACACAAACTGGACTCTGTGGATTATTTAAAAAACAAACAAACAAACAAACAAACAAACAAAACATAAAGTGGTGTGTGTGTGTGTGTGTGAGCGAGAGAGACACACACACACACACACAGAGAGAGAGAGAGAGAGAGAGAGAGAGAGAGAGAGAGAGAGAGATGGAACAGGGAGGAGTTAGGGGAAAGACTAGGGTGTGTGTGGATATTGGAACACATTGCATGAAATTCTCAAAAATAATAAAAATATTGAAAATTAAAGAATTTGAAGAATTCTGTGATATGATTCTTGATGTCTGAATTGCTGTCTTCAATTCCCTTGTCAAGGACACAGCTCCTTTTAAGACAAGATGAGAGGACAGTGGGTCACACGACCTGGAACCAGCCGTCTGTGTGCTAGTGTGGGCAGTGTGTACTGTGAGCCTTGTGTAGCGGGTGCATTGGTTAGTTTCCCCATCACTGGGATAAAAGAAAAATGCCAGAAAGAAACAACAGACCGGAGGGAGGGAGGATTCTTCGAGCTATTGATTTGAAGAAATACAGTGCATTGTGGTGAAAAAGGAATTGTGGTAGACAGGTTCTTGGCAGCAAGAGTGTGCGGCAGAATGGCACCCACCAAGAATCAGAGAGCTCAGATTGAAGTGGGGCCCAGTTGCAACCCGCAGTTTCTGCCCCAACAGACCTGTCAGCAAGCTAGGCCCCATTTCCAAAGATTCCCCAAATTTCCCAAAACAGGACCACCAACTGGGGACCAACTGTTCAAGCATATGAGCTTGTGGGAAACATTTTATATCCAAACCATAATATTCTGTCCATGCTCCCCCCCCCCCTGCATGGGCTAATGGCCATCCCATAATGCAAAACACACTCAGTCCAACTTCAAGAGTTTCCTTGTCTGACAGTAATGTTGTTCAAATGTCCAAAGTCTGAAGTCTTTTCTGAGGCACAAGGTAATCTCTTACCGGTGAGCCTTTGTTAAAATAGATAAATAAATAAATAAATAAGCAACAAATTACTTCAATTAGACAACGGCCCAGATGAATTATTTCCACTGGTGGAATGTGGTAAAAGACAAAGAATGATTAGACCAAAAAGGAATATTGAAACCCACCAGGGCAGGCAATGACTCTGTAGCTCCTTGTGTTAGGACTAGTAATAGCTTTCTTCGGGCTCTAATGGCTTAGTGAACCCAACTCTTATAGATCTGCCACCTTCCACATGCATAGCTTCTCTCTTGGGGCAGCTCCATTCAGAGTCTGCAGTTTTCCTTGGTAGGCCCATCACATTCCTAGCATCTGCAACATCTTGGAGTCTCTATGGCAACCCAGGCTTCTACCTTTACAGCTCAGTGTGGTAGTTTCCCCCCTCCCCCCCAGGACCTTCTCCAGGGAATCCATCCCTACTGCACATTGCCTGGTTTAGCAGCTTGGTGTAAGTGGACATAGCCAGCACTTCTTGCATTCTGCATATGTCTGTAAAATTAGCACTATGTACATGATGGTGAAATTCTACTACCTGCCAAGGGGTAAGTTGGCTTCTTACCACAGCTATCATGGCTTTCGCGTGCCTCAGCTGCTGAGATGGGAAGATGCTTCTCCCGGAGGCCATTTGTAGGAGATCCTTAAGACTCATCAGACTTTCTTCTTTCAATGTGTTTTTAGTTTTATACCCAGGAGCCTCTTTGGGGGAGGACTTTCCCTCAAAGCATACATACATACATACATACTACATACTACATACATACATACACACATACTATCCCAGTGCAGAGTGTGATTTTTTTTTCTTAGTTGTGCTAATCTTGAAGTTGCTTTGTTATCCACATTAAACTCCTGTCTTAACCCTATTCTCACTCCTTTTCCCCATATTTTCCTCTCCAATATGTCTATGTCTCACTGTCTGTCTGTCTGTCTGTCTTCTAGCTTAAGGGAATTAGAAATGACTATTCCATAGCATGGATGTTATGCTGTTTTGAAATCTGCCCTGCCAAGCATCTTAGTCCATTAGTTTTGAAGTTGCCATCACTCTGACCTCTGAGACACAGGAAGGCTGTGAGTAGTCTTTTTTTCAGACCAGCACATGGATGGACTCTTTGGCCTGATTCCCAGGAGAGTTCCTGTTTATGAAAACTCATGGACACCTTCTTGTCTGTCTGCATTGCTCCTGGTAGAATGCACCATTAGATTCTGCCTACAGAGGCCTAGAGCATCTCTGGTCCACAGATCCAAGCTCTTCTGCATTCCTCCTGTAGAGCAGTTTAAAGGGCCAATGGACTAAATGGTCAAGTCTTTCCCAAGCAACCCCTCTTTTCACGCTCCATTTTTTGTGTTAGTTACCTGTCTTGTCACTGTGAAAAAATGACTAAATGAAGCAAACTGAGGGGAGGAACAGTGTCTTTTGACTCACAGTTTGGGGGGAAACAGCCCATCAGAGACAGAGAGGATCTTGTGAGCGGCTATATTATATATAGCAGGGATGTGTAGACTTCTTGCTACAACAACCAAAAAAAAAAAAAAAAAAAGAGTTTAGACCCAAACTGGGACCCAGTTAGACTCTGTATCGAAAAGATTAGTTGCCCTACTTCCCCAAACAGCCCCTTCCCCTAGGGAGTAAGTGTTAAAACACATAAGCCCACAAAAGACAGTTCACATCCAAATTATGACAGAAAACATTTAAATATATATATATATTCTCCAAGAATTCTTTTTTTTTTCTAGGAGAGTTATAACTGACACAGATACACAAAAATAGAAAGAGACCCAAAACATACAAACACACAAACAGATCATCTATCAAGAGAAACTTCTTGAATTCTAGCAGAGGTCATCATTGCCCTTTTGTCTTGGGTTTAGCCACTTTACTAATTCATAATTCTCTTCTTCATTGCGATGCTGTTAATGATTCAAATTCCCTCCGGCTCTTTTCCCTGCCTCACTTCCCATGTCTGATTACTATCGATTTCTTTCTCCATAACACACTGTTGGAGAAGTGCACGGGGCTTTCAACCTGCCGTGGAATATGAACAGGCAGGCTCCGGGTACCTCCTTTAGGGGGGTGCAACTCCCTGTGCTTTTCCTCCACCCCAACCCTTTAATACCATCCAGATTTGTATTTATGGGAGCTCCCAGGCTGTTCTGCAAAGTGATTTTTCTGCCGCTTTCTCCCTTTATCACAACGACAAGCACCGTACTTCTCCGTTGAGCCCTGTGCGGAAGCCAGGCTGCTGGAGTGCGCAGCTGGTGGAATTGTGGCCCGCTTCTTCCTGCTGCCCTCATGATAGATAGTACCATAAAATGGATGTGATGTGGTTATTAGGCAGTGATCCGGTTTGTCCTGAGCTGTATTGATTGGTGTTGGTTCAGTGCTCGCTGTACATTTTATCAATTGACTTTCTAGAATTGTCTCCTGCTTCTGCTGCATTTACCTCTGATTCTTCTTTATCTGCGGTTCCGTGGTTCCTAATTTTCTTTGGGTTGATTTCTCACAGTATTTTTTTTTCTTTTTTAGCTTCCTATTACCCAGAAAGTCTTTTCTAATAAGACCTCCATCTCCCCTCATCCCAGTTGTTTACTTATTTATTTATTTTATCAGGTTGGTCTTTGTGTTTCTGGCATATCACTGTCCTTGGAGTTCTCAGGTCTAAGGCAGTTCTGACCGCCTGCAGGATGTTCTCTGCAAGTGCCCAGACTTTGAGAATAGATTTTGGAGCTCAGTGGAGACTGACTGGGTGGCAAGTGCCCGCGAAGGATCACAGCAGGCTATAGAATTAAGAAACTGAGGAAGGAAGGGCACACGTGTTTTTGTATTTACAATTATTTTTCCATATCAAACATTTGTTATTATTTTTGAGGAAGAGAAAGATTTACACAATTTTTTTCCTTTTGGAAAAATTAGAAGAGTTGTTTTATGTATATGATTGCTTTTGTCTGCATTGATGTCTCTAAATGATGTAAATACTTGCTGCTCCTAGAGGCCAAAGGAGGGCATTGGACTGCCTGAGATCTGAGTTACAGAGAGTTGTGAGCTGCTATGTGGGTGCTGGAAATCAATCCAGGGCCCTTTGGAAGAACATCCAGTGCTCTTAACTGTTGAACTATCTCTCCATATCTTCCCAATTAAATTAGGGTATATTCATTGCCTACAATTTCAAGTTTTATAGATACATTTTTTTTTTGCATAAGTATGAATGGACTTTTATCATATCCCACCCATTACCCCCTCTTCTTCAACCCTGCCCCTCTTTTCAGCTTTGAAGTTCTTTTTATGGTTTCACCTAGTGAACACTCTTGGAATGTCCTGCAGGTGTCTGCATAAAATATTACATACTGAAACAATGACAGAAGTAGAGGGTGGTGCTCTGAAATTTAGTGGCAGAGGAAGGAGGGAGAAGAAAGGGGGAATCCAGGGAGCAGAAGAGAAATGGGAAAGGAAGGACGTCCAAGCTCTCTGGGGAAGAAGAAAGCAGAGACAGACGTGCCTCCGGCATAGGTGTCTGGCAGACTTGTGTTATGCATGGATGGGCTTAGAGGGAACATGAGGAGGTGAGGGGGAGGGGAAGAGAGGAGGGACGGAGGGAGTAGTTGTTGGAAAGTTAGATCAACATATTTTTATAGATTGTAAACCCATCTGAGAGAGTACATGTTTAATACATTGCCAAGTACCTTGTCAAGTGCTCTATAATTAATAATAATGGCAGACATTATTTTAAAATATCACTGAGAAAAATCCCTGTGTAGCAAGGATGCTGAGTAGGTACCATTAACAAGGATGTGCTGATGGGCATGTTTGCAAGAGTTTAATTCTGATGTATATCACCCTTCTCGCTCATGCTTGTAAGGATGGGGAGAGTGTGGGTTGCTTGTTTGCTTTGTCTGTTTGTCCATTTGTCAGGATTTGAAAAATTTATGATAGACTTATCTAGTAAAATCCCATTGGTGGGTCTTAGCAACGGCCACCAGAATCCTTTCCAAATGGAATCCACACACTCCTGGATGTTCAGTGTCTTCTATCTAAAGTTAATTTCTGAAGTGTGATTGATAGTGTCCCTTGTAACAACTTCAGCCAACAGTGAGCAGTGTATACCATGAAACAGAAGGGTCTTTTATTCCCAAGGAAGCACTTTTACTAGATTTTGTACCTAATATAGAAAATGGGGCAGGCACAAGGCAAAGCCATTTGTGCCTCTGTCAGAGTACTACGTATACACAGAGATTTTCCTGGCGATGGCTAATCTAGTTTTAACTCTGTCAACACGCGTAGTTTTGTATTTCTTCAAAACGGCCCTAGTAAATAGAGAAGGATGAATTTCTAATTTATGGGGATACTTTAGCTTCTTGTCCTGGTGTTACATTTTGGACCTTAGGAGCCTATGCGCTAAATGATTGGTCATGGTTCTGTTGGGAATGAGTGATACCTTTAAAAAGTGGAGCCTAGTGGGAGCCTTGGGTCACTGGGCATATGCCCACATAGAGGCTCATGGGTAGACTATCTTTTCTCTCCTCTTCTTGTGATCTGGCTATCAGGTAAGGTGCTTCGCTCCATCATCAACTCCCTGCCCTGACATGCTGCCTCTTCAGAGGCTAGAGAACAATGGACCAGTTGAGCCTGGAAAGCTGTGAGACAGAAAAATGACAGTTGATGAATTCTAGTGCCCGTCACAATGCTAGAAGACTATCACATGAGTCAAGCAGTCCTTATCAAGGGACTTCTGGGGGTGGGGCTGGGTGTATCCATCCATCAGTGCCAGGAGTTTATCATCTAGGGGTAGGGCCTTGTGAAGTTTTCCTGTGCGCATGTTGGCATATTGACTGGTATGGTCTTTGCGGGTTTGTTTAGGCAGCCATATTGTTGAGAGTTCATAGGAACAGCACCCTCTCCTCTCCAGGAGATACCAGGACGCAGCAGCTATCCCCGTTCTCTGGCTCTTACATACAGTCTTTGTGCTCTCTCCTCTATGATGGTCCCTGAGACTTAGGTATAGGGGTAATGTTATTGATATCCCAGTTGTAGGTGTCTGTAACATCCTTCATCTGCTACAAAGGGGAGATTCTTTGATGAGGGGTGAGAGTCTCTCTAATCTATGACTGTAAGGATGAGCATCTAGAAGGCAGATGGAAAGAAACATATTAGTTCAGTGAAATGCTGTCCTTCTCCAGCCATGGTTAGGCTTTCATTAGCATGAGTGCCTCCCCTTTGAATGGGACCTAAGTCCAGTTAGACAGCTGTTAGCAACCATCCAGACACCTGCCACTGTTGCATCATTGGGAGCTAGCTCACCTTTCTGGCTGTTGTGGTTCACAACTTTAGAGCTGGGTACAGCTATTGATAACTTTCCTCCCACAGCAGTTTGCACAGCACCCTCCGATGCTATGAGAGCTATCTCTCGTGGAGGAGTTTCTCCATCAGTACCAGCTCAGTTCCTCCAAGTCTCCTGACACAAGAGTGTGGTGTCTTCTGCTATAAAGCCTTACCTTAAAGTTCTGGTAGGAAACCAAGGGCAATGGTAGTAGCCTATATTATTGTATTTTTGGACTCCCTGACCAACAGTGGGAAGGGAGATGCCTCTTCTCTGGCACTGGTGACTTTCTTAGATAGTCTATGGATTTGTAGGGAAGCATTACAATGTTTCTAGGGCAATGCCATAGAAACATTGAACAGTGACTTTCCATCCATATCTTCTTTTACTCTGTGACTCACTGAGTTTAATCATAGTTTTTTGTCCATGCATGGATGGGTGCAATGGAGCAAGGACAACTCATTAGTGGTTATAGCATTGAAGAAATCAACACTTCCTTCACCAACAACGGTCAACTAACAATCGCCTTATAGATAGGACTAGGGCATCAAGGTCCTTAATCATCCATGATGAAGTGTTGAGGGGCCCAATTTGGGGGGTAGAACTGCAGTTGAAGACCCAATTTTATTCCATGTCATGTATTAAGCATGTTCATTTTAAAAGATTACATGTGCTCCAAAAAAATAGCAATGGACCGGCAAGATGGTTCCGTGAGTAACGATGCTTGCTGTCAAGCCTGGTGAGGGATTCTATCCCCAGAACTGACCTGGTGGAAGAGCAGACTGACTCAGAAGGGTTGCCCCGTAACCTCCACACATGCACTGTGGCAATGTTCATCCACATGCATATGCACACATAAAATAAATAAATAAATAAAACAATGAAAAAAAAAAGGATGCTATTCTAGGGCTCTGGGAGGGGTTTATTAGACTTTTCTATCAGGTGAATATAAAGATGCTCCTCTCACTGTTTTGATTCTTAGGGTTTCGTTTCAGTTTTAGGCAGGGTCTTACTGTATAGCCCTGGCTGGCCAGCCTAGAACTCTGTGTAGACCAGACTGCCCTCAGACTCACTGAGATCTGCCTTCCTCTGCCTCCTGAGAGATGGATTAAAGCCGTGTACTACCATGCCTGGCTCCTTGATTCTTAAAATTTAAAAGTATTTATTACTATAAAATAAAGTATTATGATGGTTAATGTTATCCCCACTTGGCTGGACCATGGTGCCAAGGAATTGGGTGAAATATCTTCGGGATATTTTTGTGAAGGGTTTTTTTTTTTTTTGGAGGCTGAGTTGGTATCTAAGTTAGTAGAGTCCTCACAACATAGATTACCTGTAGACTAGTGCTAAGTCCTATACAATCAGTATGGGACCCCTGGTGCGAACATTGATTTCCCTGGAAGATGAAGGACGTTTGCCAACTGCCTCTGAACTTGAGCTTAACTCTGTTTTGAGACTTCAGCCTGTCAGTCTGGTCTGCAGATTTCTGGATTTTTCACTGTCATAACCAGTTTCTTAAAATAAATCTCTGCCCCCCAATACTGTGGATCTGCGTTTGTGTGAAAAATGCATCTGTGCTGAACATGCACAGAATTCTTTTCTCTCGTCAACACTTCTTACAGAACTATAATGTAACAGCTATTTTAGATTTACATTGTACTGGTGATTCAAGTGATTTAGAGGTGACTGGAAGAATATGGAAGGAGGAAGGCGGGTGACATGTAAGTACTCTCATTTTATATAAAAGATTGGAGCATCTCTGGGTTTTGGTATCTCCAGGGGGTCGTTGAACAAATCCGTCGCAGATGCTGAGGGACGATGCCACATTTCTCTGGGAAACTGTCTGCTCTGAATATAGTTAGAGCAGAATGGACTTGGACTAGTTCATTTTTTGTCAATTTTATAGAAAGTAGTTGCCCAGAATGAGGGAATCTCAACTGAGAAAATGTTCCTATAAGATTGGCTGACAGGCAAGGGTGTGGGGACATTCTTTTGATTCCTAATCTACTGTGGGTGATACCATCCCTGGCCAAGTGGACTGAGGTTGTAAATGAAAGCAGGGTGACCAAGCTATGGAGAGCAGTCCAGTAAGCACCCCCCCCCCCCGTGGCCTCTGATTTAGTTCCTATCTAGAGTTCCTGCCTCAGCTTTCCTCAAGAGAGAGGAATGTAAACAAATATGCCTTTCTCTTTGCTTTTGTTCGTGGTACAAATCACAGAAATAGGAAGCAATGAAGAACAGGATTTTGATGTCCTATAGTACAGTGGTTTTTTTTTTTTAAAGTGATGTCCCAAGAAATGATGGATTTATCCAAATCACCCAGCAAATAGCTGCCCCAAATAATGTATTTATTATGCATACAAGTAGAGCAATCCTCTAAGTAGCAAGTGGAACAGAGAGAATATATATCTGGGGGCTGGAGAGATGGCTCAGTGGTTAAGAGCACTGGCTGCTTTCTTGAAGGTCTTGAGTTCAATTCCCAGCACCCACATGGTGGCTCACAACCATCTGTAATGGGACCTGATGCCCTCTTCTAGTTTGCAAATGTACATGCAGGCAAAATACCCATATCCATAAATAAATAAATCTTTTAAAAAATATATGTCCATAGGTGACTCATGACACTTTCCAGTGTAATGATTCAGTTTACACTGAGTAGACTTGGTGAACAGATACAGGGAACTTACCATTGGATTCTACATATGTGTTCATATCACATGCACTGTGCTCACCCATGGCTTTCCTGGAAGAAACACAAAAGAGAAAAAGTTAACCTGCTCAGGACCCTAACCTAGTTCAGAAATGCCTTCAGTAAGGTTTACACACACACACACACACACACACACACACACACACACACACAATTACCCTCAGCATGTATCTCGGGGAATTGGTTTCATTTCAATTTATTTAGGGTTCTTGAAGCACTTTAGAAAAATATGCTTTAAAATCCCATTTCAATTATCTTTAATAAGATCAACTTGTCTGATACAGCTGCAATATGAGAGGCAGAGCGCAAGATATTTCCATTCCCAAATAAGTCTTTCTGAAGCGATCACAGTCCATTTCCTTAAAAGTACTTCAGGGTGGCGAGTCATGTTTGTCATTTTAACTTCCTTATTTCTTAGGAAGAACACAGACAAATCTCTCTCGGATCCTAAATTGTTTCCACAGTGAATAGCTGACTGTGTGAACTTGCTAACACATGACAAAAGGCAGTATTTTGTCCCAGCCTCAAGGGCACACTCTTGGGACTATCTCAAGAATATTTTTCAATATGAATGTTGCTACCTTTTTTTAAATTTGCTTTCTAATTTGAAATTACTTTAGATTTGCAAAAAGTCACAGAAATAGTATGAAGAATCTTTTCACAATTATTGCCTGGAGAAAAATTCTCCTGATTCCTTCAGTAATCATGGAAAGAAAAATCACTCTTCTCAAGGTCCCAGCTTCAAGGCATTTTTTAGCTTTTGCTTCATTTATCATCCCCCCCTCCTCTTTTCTCCCTCCATCTTTTCTCACTTTCTCCCCTTTGGGGAAATGCAATAGAGGGGTCACAACTTTAGTTGGTGTTCGTGGGCAGAGTCTACTAAGCCCAGAAAAGAAACCCTCATAAAGCCAAGGCGTCAATAACATTCTCATAGACCAGAGGAGGAAATGGGAGACAGGTGGAAATGAAGTATGGTTGTGTCTTAGTTAGGGTTTTACTGTTGTGAACAGACACCATGACCAAGGCAACTCTTATAAGGACAACATTTAATTGGAGATGGCTTATAGGTTCAGAGGTTCAGTCCGTTATCATCAAGGCAGGAGCATGGTAGTGTCAGGCAGGCAGTCACGGTACAGCAGGAGCTGAGAATTCTACGTATTCATCTGAAGTTTGCTAGTAGAATAGTCACTTTCAGGCAGCTAGGATGAGGGTCTCAAGCCCATGCCTACAGTGACACACCCACTTCAAGGCCACACCTCCAGATAGTGCCACTCCCAGGGCCAAACATGTTCAAATCATGACAGGTTGTTTTGTAGGAGCATGGTCTGTTTTAGAATTCAGCATGTGCTAATTCAAGGAATGAAACCAATACTTAAAAGGCATGTTTTTCTAACTCATAGCAAATTTGTCCGCTTTCGGGAAACCATAAAGCTTTAAGGGATTTTTTTTTAACTACTAAAGTACTTAAAGGAGGATCAAGATTAAATGTGAAAATTGATTTTAAAAATTTAATACATCAGACTCTTAAATCAAATGGAAAATACAGTTGTAATGTTCCTAAGATATAATGAGAAAAAATATGTATGTATATGAATTCAGGTATTTCTCATCTATATATGAACTAGAATATAATGGAGGAGTATATATTGAATATATATGCAATGGAGGATATAATGTATATATTCAGTTGTGAAGCAAATACCATGTTACCTGCAGGGAAATGGACAGCATTAGCAGTTGTCACATCCAAGTGTGATAAGTCAGGTTCAGATAACTGGCATATACTTGGTCTGATGTGTAACAACCCACAGCAGTCGGCACTGACCCTTACTGGGACTTAGGAGTACAATTAGCTTCTCCATGTGACATCACCTACTTCCCCCAACATTCCACACTTATATTCTGAGAACTCCTTCTTCAGTACTTATGCCCCAGGGAAGTGATGGATAGATGGATAAAAAGTAACCATTCCACACCTAACACATATATGTGTATTTTCATACTAAAAAATGTCAGAAAGCCTCCCATCTAAACCATTTAATAGAAATGATCAGGATGTTGTTGCAGGATTTTCCTTGTCCAATCACATTAGGGCAGCAGGAGGCCTGTGATTGGACAGGGAAAAGGGAGACGGGGCTAAGAGTTGCAGAGACAGAGAGCATCTCAGAGAGAGAATGAAAAAGATGGAGGCGGACGTGAACCAGCACGGCTTTACCCAGCCACAGGTAGTTATGATATCCCAAGGTTAGAATAATTGGGATAAAGCTTTTATCATTATCAACTGGTTCTGAAATTATTGTATTGACATCTTGTAAATTGAGAATTTGTTGATACATAAATCTGATTGGTTAATTATAAGGTTCAAGAGTTTTGTTTCTATGGGATAAATGGATGTTTTGGTGGCTAAACTTGGGGTGGACAGTCATTTCCTGGGCGTCAGAGATCTGCCAAGGGACTCTGGAGTCCCAGCACAGAGAGACCTCTGAGTTGAGATCACCTGGCTGGAGCAATGTGGTCCATCGGTCGCTGGCGGTAGCATGGGAAGCCTGCCAGTCCATTGATCATTTATATGCAGATAATTCTCTTATCCTTTTAAAATAATTTGTGATTCTTTTTTTTTTTTTTTTTTGGCTTTTACTTTGCAGGTAAATAAATGGCCTTTCTCGTGTGGAAAAGACATCACTGTGATGGTGGCTAAAGTTTGATGGAGTCAATTTCCCCAAAGAAGTCTGTGTTAGAGGAGAAAACACCAGAAGTGGTTATCTAAGCGCTCACGACTTGATCTCTGCTCTTCCTTCAACATGAACTCTGTAAATCATGACTCAGTTAAGTACAAGGACTTGGGAACTGTTTCATGTGGCCTTTGATTTTATTTTGACCCCTATTTAGTGGCTTTTCAGTCTTTCCTTGTATTTGTCTATGTAAACTCTTCTGAGAAGAAATGATATTTGCCTGCTCAAGTAATCTGCAAACGCTGGGCATATCAGCATAGTTTCTTTATACATAAAGTTAAATGTTTTTACAAGGAAGATCCGAGATTACAAATTTTCTATATTTGTTAAATTTTCTCAAAATTTAGTTGTAATTTGTAGGGCTTACAAGCCAATTATATGAAGAGATAAGAGGAAAATCTGTTTTATAATTTTGATGAAAAAATACACATACAGGTAGGCTATTACTTGTATCAGAGGGAAATGAACAGATACTAACTATTCACATAAAATTCATATGCTATTTACTTTAATAAACAAGATAAGACCACTTGAGAACTAGCCAAAGTTACCTATCAATCTAAATATCTTAAAATTATATGCATTCTACAAGCATGTTTGTGATTTATCGAGAACGAGTATATAATGAATGTTTGTCAGTCATAGACAAAGGATTACTTACTACTCACAGTATTAACGACAGCCAGCAGATCATCAAGCTTGATCAGTTTTCCTTTCCCCATGGTCCATAGGGGTGGAACCAGGTGAACATCTCAGCCATACTGATCCCATTCCCGGCATGGGATCCCCACTGGGAAAAGTTGAATGTTTTACACAGAAGAGCAAGTCCAAGTGCCCTTTGTGCTGCAAGAGATGCCATCTTCATCTTTTTTCAGTCTATAGCTTTATAAGCAAATCTGCTCTTTGATCTAAAAGGAGACACACTTTATCTCCGTCCTCCAAGATTGTCTGCTCTACAATTACCCTGGAAGAGATGGTCTAAAGCAAAGGATGAGGAACATCTGCTTGCAAGATGTGCAGAAACCAGAGGCCTGTCTCCCAGCAGATATGAGGATATGTCCTTTTGAAATGGTTTTCCCAATGAAAGAAAGACGTCATTGGAGTGCAGAATCCTGCTCTTGCTCATATCGAGCACTGTGTGTTAAATAACAGGGGGTGCCTCTATGTTTTACTATGAAGAATCCCTGTGGGCAATTAGAGAGATTACCGCCCTGGGCATGATGAACTGTCAGGGAGTGTAATAAGCAGGCTCTCAGGTTGCCAGTGACTCCTATGTTTGTACAGTCTTCTCTGTTGGGTGTGAAAGTAGACCCTGAGTACTCTTACTCTCAGATACACCGTGTTATATCAAAAGGGGGTGAGTATGAGCTCATCAGATGTCCTCATTAAAAACCTAAGAGTTTCTTCAGGGTGTTGTTAGAGGCCAAAGTTAGAGCGATATGTTTCAGCAAGTTTGGAGGAAAGGAGGCACTTCTGCTGATAATGGCCTTTGGGGACCATGACAAGGGACTACACACAAACTTCAGAAACCTCAGGCTACTGCTGACTGACAACCAGCAAAAACTGAGATCCTTATCCTCGGACCTGGAAGCAGTGGGAGTCTGAGAGATCACGAAAGCCTGGAAGAAATCCCCGAGTTCCATGGGTGAGTGGAACCTGGTTAACGTTTTGATTTCAGCCTTGGGGTGCACTGTGTCGCGATTTGGTCCCTGCTTCAATTTCTAACCTAGAGAACTGAGTTGTTGTATAGGAGTTCTTTTAAGCTAATAGGTGTATAGTGATTTGTTATTTACTAATAGAAATGGATGCCAAGAAGAAATGTAGAAAATTTTCTGGTTTATAACCTAAATGTCTTGATTTTCATTTCTTGTTGCTTTGCTAAATATTTTAGTATGTAAGGCAACCCGTCTAAGCAACGGCTATGATGCAGTTCTTTTATTAAATTGCTCTGGGCTTTTTCCTAAGTGCAATATTATTCAATTAAAAATGAAACCACCATGTATTGGCTTCAGCTATGGCCAGCACTGAGAGGCATTTTCGTATGTGATCTCACCAGAGTATCATCCATTTGCAAAGTGCTACATCCCTCCTGTGTTTAAAGGAAAGAAGCTACAATTTGGAGGGTGAGGCACCTTACTCAGATTCATTCGAATGAATCAGCTGTGTGTGGGGTTGGTGCCGTGTCCATGCCAATCATACTCTTAGATGCTGATGGGATGACCTCTTCCACTGAACAAAATCACCCCGGTGTGCATTACTCGTGATGACCGATGCCTAGCACAGGTTGATTGCAAAGTCTGTGGGACTTACTTATCTGCCCTCTGGCAAGGAGGTGTCATCACTAACTAGTCCTGGGCAATGAAATGTGAACGAAAGTGACATGTAGCATTTCTGGGCCAGAGCATTTAATTGCTCGAGCTTGACAAATACGATTCTCTCCTTTCCTGCAACAGTGATCCCCAGAAGGCAGAGTGAAGACGCAGCCCACATGAACCTTGCCTCCTGGGTGGGTCTGAAGGGCAGAGTTTCTCATACTGGCTAGGCCAGATGAACAAGAAATAAACATGTGAACTGTAAGCCGCTGAGATTTTAGGGCTGCACTGAACCCAGGGTGCATGCTGGTCTTTTTGACTTGTATAGCTGAATCAGAGTTCCAGACAACAGTGTTGCAATCAGCTGATAAATACTGATTGATTTCAGATACCCATCACTCATTTCACTTGCTGGTCACTGGTACTCGGTACTTCCTCAGACCGTAATCCTTTTGTTTGCCTGCTTGCTATAGGTGGAGTGAATTGCAGATGATGGTCTTGGCTCAGCCTTGATCTGTGTCTCAATGACGTCACTTCTTTTACTTGTATCTAAAATAAGTGAAGCCATTTCTGTTTCCGGTTCCTCATCTGTAAAATGGGGGTGAGAAGGGTGCATTGAATAGAGGCTGTGTTTGTGTAGCTTATGGAAAATTGTGACTTGGGGCTTGAGATGGCTCAGTTGTGCAAGCATGAGGATCTGAGTTAGGATTGCTGGGAAGTACATGCCTATAACTTCAGTGCTGGCAAGGTGTGTGTGGCAGGGCAATGGGCAGGATGCTGGTGTGGACAGTCAGATCCCTGGAGCAATAGATTGAATGAGAGATCACAGTATTAAAAACTGAAGTGTTGTGCAACTGGTGTCCAATGAACCATTAGCCTCCACACACATGTGCATGAATAGTCTCATGTGTAGCCTATGGCACACAGTATACAAGCAAAAGTAATCCAAATCAAAACAATTGAACTCTGATAACAACTCCTCCAGGGAAACCTTTGGGCTCTTCTGGGTTAGATTGTATGGCTTGCCAGTGTGTTGTTGTAATGGACGTTTACTAAACTATCTCACATGCTTATGGGTCTCTCTAATGTTGAGACCCAAAAATATGTATAGTCTAGAACCAGGTTTTTCAAGCACCTAACACATAGTTTCTGAGTGAATGAAGAAAATTACATTCAATGACTATGGACCTAACCTGGTTGTTAGTAAGGAAATAAGCCTGAGTGTCAAGAAAAATTAATCTTATCAATGATAATTACATGAACCAATCTGGGTACAGAAATGTTCCTTTAACCAATTGATGGATGCTTCCGTTTTCTGGAGCTCTGTTAAATGGGACGCAACTTTCAAAACCGAAGATCGTTTTTGATTCTTCTTACGTTGCAGAAATCTCAGAGTTGATGCTATCAACACTTGGAAATACAGCTGATGGGTCTGACATTAGCGGCCTGCATCCTATTTAGGGAAGTCTGCTACTCACCCCACTGATAATGAGCATCCATGCTGGGCATCACTGTGCTGAAGGCCTCAGACTGCTGCAAGCCAAAAAACAAAGCTCACACCCATCGTTTTCAGAGTACAAAATAACTAATGCTTTTGTTTTGTTCAATTTAAAATTCTGGATTGACTTAGGCGTCTGGGGGGGAAACTAACCCTGTTAGCTTACAGAGAAAGGAAAACCTGCATTTCTGGTTTTGATAAATTTGGAGTCTTTCTGAGGAGTGCATGAAGTTATTTTGCTGGTGTCTGCTCTGGAGTTGATAGTCAAACATATTGCAGTTAACAAAGCTTCCTTTCCAGCAAGACTCTTGCCAGTTAATTTTTTTTTTTAATATGGGAAATGAGTTTTATCCTGGTTAAAAATATATCATTATGCTATGATTTGGAAACTTTACAATTAAGGGTATTTACATCTCTACCCAACCTTTGAAGAGTGATTTTTTTCCCCTCCTGTTTTCTGGTTCTGTATGTAGAATAGAGAACTGCAATTTCTCTTGTTTGGGCTTCCCAGAGATTGGTAGGTTTTACTTACCATGTTATACCAAGACACGATAGTGTTAAAGTAATTAAGGGGGAAGGCATGAGTGGACTCTTAAGGTACCACTACATCCAGCTGTGCGTGCGAGGGGGAGTGAAGGCATGCGTCCACACCCTCATCCCGCTTGCTATGCACTGGTCTAGTGGCAGGATGTTCTTTGGCCCTTACTTCTGGGTTGTCGTTGTTGTTGTTGTTGTTGTTGTTGTTGTTTTTAACCTCCTTCAGAAAGCCTTCGTGGGTCTCCCAACTTGGACGACATGGCAGTTTTTGGAATACATGGTAGTCACTGCTGTGCCCTAATAGAGTGTCAGAACACTTAACAGAAAAACTCATGCAGTTGTGTGTATCTTCTCTAATCTTGCCGCCCGAAAACGGGCATGGAAAACACAACACCCGAGGCTGGAGAGATGGCCTGGTGGTAAGAGTGCTTGCTATGCAGTTGTGTAGACCTGAGTTCAGGTCCTAGGGCTTACACAAAAAAGCTGGGCATAGCTGTGCATCTGGAACCCCAGTGCTATGGGGGCCGAGGCAGAAGGCTTGCCGGGATTTGCTGGTTCATTGAGAGACTCTGTCTCAAAGGAAGAGTGTGGGGAAAGATAGAGGATACCTTAAATTCACCTCTGCCCTCTACGTGTATGTACTCACAAAGTTGTACGCCTGCACACACCCGTGTGGAAAACACCACATATATCACACTCACACAGACTCATGCACATATTTAATATACTTATAACAGCCCTCTAAACGTCTTCATTATCATCCTTAAGTGGAAGGATATTGATTGGCGTGGACTCTTGGGCTAGTCTTTGAGGCAGCTAAAGAGAGGGATCCGCCCAAAGAATGCGGCTATAGCTTTAATCTCCCTCTGACACATCTGGACCTGAAGTGTCTGCTCCACCCTATGCCCGCACCGCTTAGATCCAGCTTGGTTGCAGGCTCCAGGATATCTTAAAGGCATTTAATAAACCTAATTAATTTTATCTCCTCTCTAGAGACCCCCTTCGAATAATATTTAAGGAGCTTAAAGTGTCACAGCAGAAGCCAGGGTTTGCACAACCAACAAGCCAGGGGTTACAGCTAATTCTGGGGGTGACGGGTAGTGGCGGTGTGGGGAGGGGACGGGACACACTGAGGCCAGGCTCTGGGGCTGCTCTTCTGGACCACAGACCACATGTGCATGTGGTGACGTGAAATGGTCCTATTCCACATAGAGTTATTGGGGGTTGGAGGCTTAGGGATGTGAGAGGATGCTTCAAGCCTTCTCAGAAACGTTCCTTCTTTTAAACTGATGTTAACGACACATTTAAAAAGTTTGTAATGGAACGTGAGTGATGGCAATTTCCAATATGACTTTAGCTTCTATATGTAAGTCCTTATATAATTAACCATATTTGAAGAAACCTATTTATTCTCATTTTTATAGTATCTTAACCCGTGCCGCTCTTAATTCCAAACACGTAGCTGGAAAAACTGTGAGAAAATAATTCAAACAGTAGAAAATAATAAGTTAAAACACACACACACACACACACACACACACACACACACACACGCACTTTCATGAAATCTCTCTTTGTGGTAAAGATGTAAAGCCCATCACTGTGCCTCTATGGATTGGATGCTGCTTTCAGATTTGTGGGGAATATGTGGAAAGTGTTTTTCATTTCTAAACTTTGTTCTCAGTGAAATTCCACAAGGGTAATGGCTGTCGTCAACACAGTTGAGAAGCACATCACAGATAGACCAAAAAGGGGCTGTATGCTCTACGCAGTTGTCATTTGTAATGATTCTGTTTCCCTGAGGTGACTAGAGGGGAAGCTGGGATGGACAGAAGCTTAGTCTCTGGGTCTGTCACACTCGTTCCCTGTTAAAGGTTCCTGCTCCCGACTTTGCTCCTAAACTCTCTGCTCCTAGTTCACCTCAGCCTTTGCTTTGTCGGTGTCTGGCTTCCTTGTTCCTTTCCTAGTTCACCTCAGCCTTTGCTTTGTCGGTGTCTGGCTTCCTTGTTCCTTTCCTAGTTCACCTCAGCCTTTGCTTTGTCGGTGTCTGGCTTCCTTGTTCCTTTCCTAGTTCACCTCAGCCTTTGCTTTGTCGGTGTCTGGCCTCCTTGTTCCTTTCCTAGTTCACCTCAGCCTTTGCTTTGTCGGTGTCTGGCCTCCTTGTTCCTTTCCTAGTTCACCTCAGCCTTTGCTTTGTTGGTGTCTGGCTTCCTTGTTCCTTTTCTGGGGAGATTGTTACTTTTACTTCTCCTCAACTAAGATCTTAAAGGAGTAAAAAGATTGTGTCCAGAAGAGGGCATTACTCTCTCTCTCTCTCTCTCTCTCTCTCTCTCTCTCTCTCTCTCACACACACACACACACACACACACATCCATGTCTCTCTCTCACACACACCCTCTCTCTCTCTTTGTCTCACATACCCCGACACTCACAGCCTCCCTTCTCTGTCACACACCCCCTACACTCACACACACCTCTCTCACACACACTCACACACCCTCGAACACATATACATACTCTTCTCTCTCTCAATCTCCCTCTCTCTCACACACACACACTCTCCCCACATACCTCTCTCTCACACATACACACCTCTCTCACACACATACACACATCTTTCTCTCATATACACACCCAATCTCTCTAACTCCCTTCTCTCACCTCTTTCTCTCTCTCTGTCTCTCTCTTACACACACACTCACCTCTCTCTCACACACACATACACCTCTCTCTGTCTCTCTCTCACACGCACACACTCACACCCCCTCTCTCACATACACCTCTCTCTCTGTCTCTGTCTTTCACACACACCCCTTTTACACCTCTCTCTCTCTCTCTCTCTCTCACACACACACACACACACACACACATGCACACACACATTCTGTTTACTTCCCTACTCTCTCTTCTCCACGCCCATCCCTATAACTTATCCCCACCAGAAGCTTTTCCAGAATTGTAACAGTTGGTTGTATTTTGTGGCCCACTTAGCTTAACCAGGGCCATCTGTGTGACTGTTGGATGGGAGCTAACTTTTGGAGCTCGCTGGAGTCATCAACAGGCACACAACCGAGGGCCGTGAATCTTACTCTTCCTGAAACCATTGGTAGCCAATAGTTTAGCAGGGAGGGCTAGAGCCACCCAAGCCGTCGCTCTTCTGCTCAGGCCTGCTGGTTGATGAGCCCATTCTTGTATTGACCCAGCGCAGCAGGCTTCTGCAGCTGCTGAGTTCCCCATTGTAATGGGCGTGTCTTGCTCTGTATATGGCATTTCACAGCCCTTCTTACTATCTGGCTCTTACAGTCTTTTTGCCCCCTCTTTTCTGAGCCTTCCCTGAGACTTAGAGCAGATATAAATGACTTTCCAAGGTGCTTTTTACTCAGTTCCTAATTGTCTCTCTAAATGTTCTGTCTTGTATTGAGTCTGTCAAAAGAAAGAGAGATAGAAAGGAGTGTGAGAGAGGGGGAACGAAGGGAGGGAGGAGGGAGGGAAGGAGAGAGGGAGGGAAGGAGAGAGGTAGGGAAGGAGGGAGGGAGGGAGGGAGGGAGGGAGAGAGAGAGAGAGAGAGAGAGAGAGAGAGAGAGAAAATGGTCAGGTGTGGTGGCTCCTGGTTGTAATCCCAACACCTGGTAAGCTGAGGCAGAAGGACTGCTGTGAGTGTGTGCCTAGCCTGACCTCACAGTGAATTCAAGGACAAGCTTAAGCTACATAATGAGAACCTATGTAACAAAAGGACTTGTGTTTCATTCCCCCCCCCCAATACTAAACTACTTGACTATCGATCTCATCAGAAATCATCTTTCCAGATCTCTGTGAGATCTGGATAAACAAGAATTCTCTAGACAGAAGCTTGGTAAGTGTTGCTTCTAGGTTCTGGAGGGGGTTTCTTTTAATTCTGTTACCTACAGTAAAAGAGATGAAACCCGGGCAGAATCCTGGCAGAAGAAGGTGAGCTGGGGGTCACTGGTGCTAAGAGTCTGGGAGTGGAACTTTCCATAACGTTCCCGAGACCTGGGCTGAACTTATGTATCTAAGAACGAGGACTAAGGTGCCCAGGAGGTGAGTGGGCTTAAATGTCCACCAGGGCATCACTATTTGTCTTCTCTACCAGTTCGCCAAGCGATCAGTTTTTCCTCAGACACCAGTTGAAAGCTGTGTCTGTCTTTCAAAAGACTGGAATGACTAGGACTGGGGGAGTCAGCAAGAGACAGGCTTTGTCCTAGGTGTCCTGTGTTTGATTCCCTATGGAGGAGCTTGGGGGGCATGGGGACCGTTCCATGAGAAGTACTGATGTGGAGCTGATGAGGTGGAACATGTTCATACCTGGGAAATCTCAAAACTGAGACTGGCAGGAGTCGGGACCAACTCCCTCCCTGTTTCCATGCCTTTCTGGGAGCACGTAATCCGGGGATCCCCAACCAGATGCTCCCAAGTAGTCAGTCATATAGTCCAGCACCTGGGACGCCTCCTTGTGCTAACGAGGCATCTCAGTACCTTAGCTTTCAGCCAATGGCCTTCTCCCATCCTGGATATTTTCACCCTCTTTGCCAAAACTATATAACCCTTGGTTCACCCCAAATAAAGGGTATACATCCAAATACACCCCGAATAAAGAAATAGGCACAAGCTAAGATTGTCTCAGAGAGCTGTTTCATTGAACCTCGTTGGGAAAGGCCTTGACCTAAAACAGCTGTGACATTTAAGATCCGCGGAGAAGCACCAGCCACTTCCCACACTCCTGCAATCCTGCTCCTCTGGACTTGGGCACCCCAGAGGGAGAACGGGAAGGATTCGGGACCACAGCATTGGACCCTGACTCTACTTCCTCCTGCTGGCCTGGCGTGCAGCAGCATCTGATGCTCTGGAGGAAAGAGGCAGACTGCAGACCTCACTCGTTCTGGACTCCGCCCTGTCTTTTCTAAGGCTGTGTACTGGACGTCTCAAGGGGAGAGGTGGGACCAGGACCAGGTGTTGACTCTAAATGGAAAAAAAAATTGGCTAAACCCCCACTGCCTTCAAATAAACAGCAGTAGAGGCATCTGGAGCCCTAAAGCGGGTGAGTGGAGCACGTTCCTCCCTCACTCTGGTGTGCCCCGTTTGACCCAAGCCGAGTTGTATTAGAGAAGTGCTACGGATGTGGATGTGGCAAAGTCGGGACTTGCCCGGCATGACCTTTGAAATTAATGACTCGGAGAGGGTTTGGACTTTTCTGCGTTCAGCAGACAAGATTGTGAGCTCATTAAACCTGGGATTCTTACCATGTAATATAAAACAAATGGAGAATGGACCCATGAACATAATCTTCGGTTAAATTTGAATTCTATGACATCAGAGTGCTCTTTCCACGGAGCTCAGCAGATGGACAATTTCTGCCCTAAGAACGAATGCTTTGTAGAATCGATCTGTCTTTGGGACAGAATGCGACATTTTTTTAATGTAGGAGCGATCTTTGAAGTGCCCAGGGTGGTAGGCACTTTAGGATGTGCAGTGTGGCTCTGAGCTTCGTTCAAAAGTCTGAGTCGACGCAAGTCGAGAGGTAGTTTCAACTTGGTGCTGATTCAGATTTTGAAACTTGCTAGAGGGACTGAGCTCGGAATTTTTAAAAAGTCTCTTTTTGAGTGCCATCTACCAGGTGCTAAACATGTTGACTCAAGTAGAAAATAGGAATCCATGTGATGAAATTTTAAAGCTTGGAGGAACCCAGCTTTTAAAGTACATCTCCGCATCTCATAGATAAGTAACTGAAGTCTACACAGATTAACTCAAGTTGTTTAAGAGCTGCCTTGGTTGCATGTATGTAATATCTGGCCTGGAAAAGTTTCGAAACAAAAAAAGCTAAGATACTCAACTAATCAGCAATATATACACATGTATGTGCTAGGCTACTTTATACACATATATACACATGTATGTGCTAGGCTACTTTATACACATATATACACATGTATGTGCTAGGCTACTTTATACACATATATACACATGTACGTGCTAGGCTACTTTATACACATATATACACATGTATGTGCTAGGCTACTTTATACACATATATACACATGTATGTGCTAGGCTACTTTATACACATATATACACATGTATGTGCTAGGCTACTTTAAACATTTATCAGGCTGTTGTTTACTGTGTCGTCTTCATTCTAAATGAAGATAAGATTTTTTTTTTTCTGGATGAGAGTTACATTAAGGAGGCATGTCCCAAATATATTTAATTTACTTGGCACTGAGCTCTTTAAAAAAAAAAAAATTAAAAGCAGGTGATAGGTTTTTTTTTTTTTTTTTTTTCAATATTGAGGATTCAACTTAAGACCTTGTACATGGTGGGTCAGTGCTATACTACTGAATTACATTCCTAGCCTTAAACATTTTTGTCAAGAATTTGACTAAAATGTGATACTTATTTTAGCTCATGTGATTAAGTAAGATGCTCGTGTTAATGCCTCGCAAGTTGCCCTAACATTTCAATGTTTCATTTATAGACTCATGGGCAACATTTTCATTGTCTTAAATGGTAAGGGTTAATTATTCCTTTTAGGTACCCAGCCTTCTGTGGTGTGGGTAGCTGCTCTGGGAGGGTGGTTGTCAAAGTCTTGACCCCTGCGTTCACATCAGCATCAGCATCAGCATCATCAGCATCAGCATCAGCATCATCAGCATCAGCATTAGCATCAGCATCATCAGCAGAGAACTAGCTAAAAATGCAAACCCTCTAGTTACACCCCAGACCTAATAAGTCTAAATCTTGGGAAGGAGAAGGATGAGCAAGGAGTAGCCCCTTGCTTTACTGTGAAGCTTACCCAACTTTGAAGACCATTGCTTTGGATAAACCCTTTGTCTTGGTGCGGTGTTACTTTTCCAGACTGTTTTCTGCTAATTTCCTTTGTGGTGAATGATTTTGGAATGATTTGCATCCTATTGCTTTGTACGGCTGGCTGGGGAGATGGCTCAGTCAGTATAATGCCTACCCTGTATGCGTGAGGTCACATGTCCCAGCAACAAAGTAAGAAAGTGGGCTGGTGGCACACACCTGTAATTCTAGGGCAGGGAGGCAGGGACAGAAAGATCTAGCTGAATTAGTGAACTCCAGGTTCATTAAGAGACTCTGTTTGAAAAAAAATAGGTGGCAAAAGATAAAGGAAGACAGCTGATGTCACCTTTGCCATCCACAAGCATTCAAACACTCATGGACGCACACACGCACGAATGCATGCGCACCTGAAAGTACACGCATGTACTCCTAAGCATAAAAACTGTTCCCTTTGCAGCCACATCGTTTTCTTCCTACATTGTTTCTTTCTTACATATCTATCAAGTTTGCCTGTGAGAATGCACAGTCCTGCAGACACCCTGGTTCTCTTGGCTGCAGTCCCCACCCGACACTGTCTATATCCCCCTATCGTTCTCCAATTGTTTCTGCCTACTCACAGCTCCCGGCAAGACGAGACTGCATTTTCTAAGAAGCCCCATGAAAGTCTCTAGCTGGAGACCTGTGTCATCAACTCCACGACTAGCACATTGAACACTTCTCCCAATTAATGATGTGAAATGTAAAAAGCCTTCCCTGGGTTTCTGGGAGAAGGCAATAACGAAGCCCTGAAGAGCAGCCGAGGGACTGGGGCTAATTAAAATGCTGCAGGGTGCAGAAGCAGAGGTAACCATGGCTGGTGATGCCGTGTCTCCGGTAATCAGCAAGCTCTGCTTCCCTGTACTAATTGACAGGAGATGCAGGGCCCCTGAGTGCACACACATCGCACATTAATGGAGTCAGCTCAGGCTGCTCTTCCTGCCTGACTTGTCTCATTATCGACCTTGAACTGGCAAAGGTCAGAGGGTGCTGCTGCCTTCATCCACATGACAGGTGTCTGAGGAGCATCTCTGTGGTCTAATCATTTGGCAGTTGTCTTATCCTGTACATGAATTAGTGATCTGAAGCCAGAAGTATGGCGGAGAAAAAACACACCATCATCTCTGAGTAGAGGATGTAGCTCTGGGGGGTCTGTTTATCCTGTCTGTAGCACAGACTAGAGGAAGGTGTGGAAGGGATGCTTATATTATCCCCTCACAGAAAAAGAATTAGTCTGTGCATAGACATCACATCAGAGAGACATTTACCTGAAAAATGTTATCTAGGCAGGAATATTGCACCAAAGTATTAACAGTCGCATGTTGATTTTTTTCCCCCTACCAAATAGATGTTGACCTCTGACACTTCCAGTCTGGGCTTAATAATGATGATGAATCTTCTTTGAGAGAACTTAAAATCAATTAGTAGCATCTTCTGAGCATCCTGTGTGTGCAGGAGCTGATTAAGAGCACCGTGTGGAGGTGCAGAAGAGTCAGATTCAGGTACACCTCGGCACACGGGCAGCATGTGTGTGATCCACGCCACGATCTGCCAAGCATAAACAAATCACAAAAGAAAGAACACATTCGGAGAAGCCCATTAGCATCTCTTCATGCAAAGGGAATGGAGAAATACAGCATCTTCCTGGCAGCAATCTGAGAAAACTTAAAGAAAACACCTTCTTGTGGGAGAGCTGAAGGCTGGGGGGGGGGCAGGGTGAATGAACGAGCAAAAGACATCTTCATTAGAGAAAGGACTGTGCTCTGCAGATTCTTTAATCCAGTTTCTCAAGGAGAAAGGGCACAGACAGGGGAGGGACTTTTCTATCTGATGCAGACAACTGACACGGAGCAGGAAGGACATCTTCCTGAGGTCTCCTGCTGCCATGGCATGCTTTCCTGTGTTTCCCACTTGCAGAATTGCAAAATTCCTATTTGGTTCCAAAACCCGTGGAAGAATTAAACCCTCTATTCATGGGTTGCCCAAACTGCCCCAAGGACCAAAGTCCATCACTTCTTTCTTGTCACCTTAATAAACTGTAAGAAGTTCTACTGTTACTCTTATTGAAGAAAGTATATTACTCTCATGTCTGTCATTATTGTAGGGTCCAGAATTATGAATACAAACTCAGCAAATGACAGTCGTAGGCTTGGGCCTTGGAATCAGTAGGATCAGGGGTACAAAATAGAGCTCTACTATTCTGAGAATTATTTGTCCTTAGACTTAATACCTGTAAGTCTCAGTTTCCTCATCAGAGATCAACTTGTACCCCGTAGAAAGAAAGGTTGTGAAGGCTACATTCTGTGTGAACGCTAGCCAGGTTCTGAGCTTTTCTTCAGTTAGAATGTTTTCAATCTTAGACAATGGAAACTACTAAACAAACAAACAAACAAACAAACCAAAATAAAACCAACAAACAAAAGAATCTTCGCCCTTCTCTCTGGCTTCACCACTCAGTCCTGTGGCTGGCATCAACAGGGGCTTAATGGGAGCTTGTTGAGGTAAATAAAGCTGATGACATTATTCACGTGGACTCCAGTTTATTTCACGGCCTCCGAAGCTTTCACTCTCTGCCACTGTCTGTTCTGCTTTGCCTTGTGTGTGGTTGAGGGAGTTATTGTTGGTATTTCAGATTTGTGCTTAGTCAAAAATCAACTCAGCACTATTGTTTCTTAAACATTACAAGTGAGTGGATTCGTATTCGTTTATCTGAAACCAAAAAGGATACTGCAATTTCTGTTCTTGTATTTAAAGATCGTAGTTGTGGGGCCTGGAGAGGTTAAGAGTACTTCCTTCTCTCCCAGAGGAGCAGAGTTTGGTTCCCAGCATGCAGGTCAGCAGGTTCATAACCTCCTGGAACTCCAGTTCCAAGTGCTCTGATGCCCTCTTCTGGCCTTCTGTAGGCACTGCATACACATGTCCAGGCAATCTGCTAAACCTATGTAACACATAAAACCTGATAAACCCACGTTAACACATAAATACAAATTATGAACACCTTTAAAGATACATACTGTGTCTTAATGCCAAAATTGAAATATTGCTATGAGAAAATAGAGAAATATCAGCATTCCATATACATAACCACAAAGAAATTATGGAATTTATGTTTGTACCTTTTGGAAAATTATAAACATCTCTGTTGAAATCATATTCTTACCTCATGAAATATTTCTTAAAAATTTCATTGTGGTGAAATATATACACATACACACACACACACACACACACACATGAATGAATGAATGAATGAATGAATGATAAAATATACCATTTTAGGGCCTGTGAGGTGGCTCAGCAGGTAAAGACATGTGTCTCCAAGCCTGGCAGCCTGAGTTCAATCCCCGGAACTTACACAATGAGAGATGAGAACTAACTCCTACAAGTTGTTCTCTGATACATGTACCATAATACCATAGCTTGCACACACACACACACACACACACACACAGAGAGAGAGAGAGAGAGAGAGAGAGAGACAGAGAGACAGAGAGACAGAGAGACTTCATTTAAAACAATAATAACAAAATGTTAATTTACAACATTGTTCTTGAGCGTACTATTTATCAGCAATAAATGCATTTATAATTTTTGCCACAACGCCGCTCTTGGCACCCATATCCTCAGCTCCGCCATCTTGCAAACTCCAAACTCAAAGCCCCATAAGCAACAACTTCCTAGTTCCTTCCTCAACCCCAGAGAGCCTCTAATCTGCTTTCTTGTGTTAAGGAGTTGACCATTCTATGCGCATCCGAAGTGGAATCATGTAACATCCATCTCGTGGCTGGCTGATTTCACTCAGGTAACATCCTCTAGGTGGTGGGTAATCCTTACCATGCTCGTCCCTGTTGAAGCTCGTGCTGGAATTTCCTTCCTCTTTAAGACTGAATGGTATATACATCTACGAACATACCATGCTTTCTCTGATCATTCTACTGAAAAGCAGAAGGTTCTGCCAAGCTTTTGTGAATATTGCTGCTGTAAACACCGCCCCCCCTTTCAATTCTTTGTGAAAATTCCACCCAGAAGAGGTAGTGGGATTTTGAGACCATGTAACAACTCTGTTCTGTTTTCAGAGGAACTCCCTGTTGCTTGAAATAACAGTTGCCCATTTTGCATTTATGCCAGCCAGGTTTCGGGGTTCCAGTGTCTCCACAGCCTTGCTAGCACTTTACTTTTTTCAGCTTTCTTTTGACAGCTACTCACCCTAATAAATAGCTACGGAACTTGATAACATTATTTTGGGATCTTCTTGGAGCTTTATTCTTTCAAGGTAGGTTCAGTTGTGACAGTAAGACAAGCTTGTCACTTACAGCAACTTTACTGCATACAATCATGGCAAAAATGTAACTCTACTGTAATTTGACCCTTAAAAAATAATATTTCTATGATGTTCATGTTTTTGTTTCCTCTACTCATGTCAGAAATCTTAACAATCAGGGAAGGGCAAACAAAGCAGGAATCTATGTTTAGAAGAGTAGACCACGAAAGGACTGGGGTCTGCACAAGACACCCCAAGACCAAGTTCTCAGCACAAAGGAGAGTTATTGCCCTAGAGGGACAAAGGGCAGGGGATAGGGGACAAATGCAGGAGACAGAGGATGAGGGAGTGGGGGAAGGGGACAGGGAGAGAGGAAAGGGATTTTTTTTTTCTGCAGATGGACAAAGGACTGCCTCTGGATAGAGAGGACACAAATGTGGCCTGTAGGCAAATGGCAGCTTATAAAGGTACAAAGGGAAACCCTGTGTTAGGATGAGGTATTTAATTTTAATTGGACATGTTAATTATGTGAATCAAAGGGGATTTTTGATCGTTGGACTTCAATATTTTGACAGCTGGACCTTGGTTGGTCAGCTTCAGGAAGAGGAAATGGCCAAATAAGGGAATGGACCTTGGTGGCTACGTTTAGGAACGTGATCTAGTGGGTAAGCAAGCTTGTGCTGGAGCAGCTAGCTATGAGAGACAGAGAGACAGTTGCTGTGAAAGAGGCCACCTGATTGCTCCTGGTCTCTTGCCTCTTGTCTCTGGTTCCTTTCCCTCCTGCAGCCAGTAACTTTTTCTCTTCCATATCTGCTAGGATACGATGTAACCAGAAGCCCTCACCAGAGCCAGGGTCATGCTGTTGGGACTTACCAGCCACAGTATCTTGTTGCAGCAACACAAACCAAGCCAATGGCTTGTAATTTTTTTTTTTTTTTTTTTTTTGGTCAGAACAGAAAAATATCCACATGGATAAAACCTCTGAAGACATTTCACAACTTTCTTCCTCATCCCATGACTCTTACTCTTTCTTTCGTTTTTTTTTTTATTTAATATTTTATTAGATACTTTTATTTACATTTCAAATGTTATTCCCTTTTCTGGTTTTCCCTCCAAAAACCCCCTATCCCATCCCCTCTGCCCTTGCTTCTATGAGGGTGCTCCCTACCCACCCACCCACCCACCCACTCCTGATTACCTGTCCTGGCATTCCCCAATATTGGGGCATAGAGCCTTCACAAGACCAAGGTCCTCTCATCCCACTGATGTCCAACAAAGCCATCCTCTGCTACATATGTGCCTGGAGCCATAAGTCCTCCCATGTGTACTCTTTGATTGGTGGTTTAGTCCCACCAACTGGGACTCCAACTGGGAACTCTGGGGGGGGGGTCGTCTGGTTGATTCATATTGTTGTTCCTCCTATGGGGTTGCAAACCCTTTCAGCTCCTTCAATTCTTTCTCTAACTCCTCCATTGGGGGCCCTGTGCTCAGTCCAATGGATGTCTGTGAGCATCCACCTCTGTATTTGTCAGGCTCTGGCAGAGCCTCTCAGGAGACAGCTATTTCAGGCTCCTGTCAGCAAGCACTGCTTGGTATCCACGGTAGTGTCTGGGTTTGTTGACTATATATGGGATGGATCCCCAGGTGGGCAGTCTCTGGATGGCCTTTTCTTCAGTCTCTGCTCCACACTTTTTAACCTCCTTTTTGTGATGCTCCCTAAGCTCTGGTGAGCTTGGGAGGTGGTATTGGTAGAGATGTGCTATTAGGTCTGTGCACTGAGAGTGGCTTATTCAAAGCATGATGTGACTGCATGAAGTTCTCAATGGAGGAAGAAGCCTACAACAACAACAACAACAGCAACAACAACAACAACAACACTCCAAAAGAAACCTGGCTGTGATGACTCCATTTGCTTGCCCAGGGATGAGTTATACAGATATATGGATGAGGCCAGGAGGGCCAAGTCTTGAGCACCGCAGTGCCTGAGGCTGACAGCACCCTGAGCTTGGTGCTAGGTAGACGTCTCTTTGGCCCAGAGCAAGTAAGGAGGATTTAATATTTTCCATTTTGTTCAAGAAGCTGCAGTGTTGTTGAAGGTCAGGTCAGAGACCATCTTGAGGAAAGGCAGTAATGGTCCTCCGAGGGCTTTTCGGTTTCAGCAATGGTTTATAACCATGTAAAGCCGATAATAAAATAATTCCAAAATAAATAAACAGTAGGGGCGTAAGTGCCCTCGGAGATCCGTAAATCTGAGTGCTTAAATGCTCAGAGCAGACAGAAGTTTCTCCTTGTTAGGTCTACGTGCAGCCATGAAGGTGGAAGCCACATTTCAAGGAACTTAGAAATAAAACGAAACAACCAAGCCTTAAAAAATCATTTCTAACTTGTTTTAAGTTGGTTCTGCTAGCGTTTCATACAGGGTATAACGCCTTCTGAGTGCGCTTCCCCGTCCTCACTCCCTCTTCCCCTGCGACTTCTCCTCCCCCAGCTCTCTACATCCACTTCTTCTCTTGCTCTGTGACCCCTTGAGTTTAACCAAAGCTGCCTGTGTGACCAACCACATGTGTGGAGCTATCTATCAGAGCCTAGTGGGCTCACCAGTGGGTACACAACTAAAGACAATGATTGTCCTTCCCTGAATTCCATCTTTTGTAAATACTTCAGCGGGGAGGGAGCTGCTAGCCCCGCCCCGATCAATGATTGACTGTTGACAGGCCCAATCCTGTAGAGGCTCAGTGTAGTTACGCAAAGATGCTGAGATCATGGCTGTCTGGCTTTTGCCATGAACAGAGGATGCAGCTTGACAGATTTCTCTCTATGTCCCAGCTCTTACCGTATTTCTGCCCCACCCCCTCTACCACGACACTCCTGGAGCCGTACAAGTTTCTCTTTTCAATGAATGGCAGTGAATGCAGAGACTCAATGACTGCTTAAGGCATCGAGAATAAGTGAACGTTGAGTTCTCAGAACCAACAGGATTATTTATGCAAAAGCTTTCTTTGTCTAGAAAGGCAAAGTGGCTCTTGGTGTGATATCGCTGATTATTTCAGACGTTCTAGACGGTAATTTAATTTCATTAATTCAATGGACAATTTTTGAGGCCCAGCTATATATCAGGTATGGTTTTCAAAGCTAAGCATATACTTGTCAGTAATGTATATACTTTCAGGTTTCTATAATATATACATTCTTACTGAGTAATTCAAGGCAACAAGCAAGTATGTAATGAGATATGTATTACCAGCATAGTAAGTGGCTATTAGTACTAAGGAGAGAAATGAATGAGGGGTGAGGGCAGGAGACAATTGTAGGAGAGTAATGGATAGTTTTAGACGAGGAGGCCAAGGCCCCTCAAGAAACCAATGTTTGAACCGGGTGTGGTGGCATATGCCTTTAATCCCAGCACTTGGGAGACAGTGGCAGGCGAATTTCTGAGTTCGAGGCCAGCCTGGTCTACAGAGTGAGTTCCAGGACAGCCAGGGATACACAGAGAAACCCTGTCTCGAAAAACCAAAAAAGAAAAGAAAAGAAACGAAACTACTGTTTTAATAAAGTAAGAGCTAAGGAGGGGGAGGGCTTAAAGCATGGCTCTGGACCTGGGCGCCAAAACATTGGAATAGATGGGACACAAGGGCCCCAGTAATGGGATCTTAGAACCAAGGATGACAGCAAGAGGGGACATTCGAAGTAAACAAGAACCAATGGGGTGAGGTGGAGTGTTGTGGGGTGGGGTGGGGAGGGGAAAAGAGGGGTGGGGTGGGTAGAGTGGGGCAGGGAGGGGTGGGGTAGGAAGTGAAAGGGTGGGGCAGGAAGTGAAGGGGTGGGGCAGGAAGTGGTGCTTTGGCTTTTGAGTCTGAAGACAGTAGGATTGTAAGGACTGGCCTTACAGAGGATTTTGTACAGAGAAGACGATCAACTTTCATGGCACTGGAATGTGGGTCCAGAATAAGCAGGGAAACCTTTGTACTGAGAAAGGCATTACAGGAGGCTGACTCTGGGTGGGTAGCATGGTCATACTTGAGAGGGGAGGGTGCTGGGGAGGGAGATATGTGTCGGCAGCAGGAAAAGGCGAAAACAGAGTGCCGCCCTTGAACAGGTTAGACAGGGTGTGAGAGAGAAAGGAGTCGGAGTTGAAACTTCTTGCTGCTGCTGCTCCCTCAGAGACAATGCTTCTTAGGGAGGCGTCTCAAGCAGGACTGTTAAATCAGCAATGAATCGTGCTGAGACCTTAGCATACGTGGCCTTTCTCCCTTTTCAGCCGAAAACCTATAATAATATTTTAAGACTATCACAAGAAGCTTCGTCAAAGTCCCTTTAGTACCTTTTGAGCCCCTTGTGGTACAAGGTTTTATTTTGATCATGTCCAGAGCTAACTTCTAATTTTGTTGCTAGTAAAAGCAGGGGCGGGGGAGGGGTTGGTCTGGAGGGAGGATGGGAGCGGGGAGGAGAAAATTGGAAAGTTTCTTAGCAATGCTTGGACATTCAACTTGAGAGCTACCAAAATTGAATGGGACCCCCACCAAGACACCACAACGCAACGACCCCTTCAGAGGTCTGCATCCGGGATTCAGTGTGTCTTCATCTTTCCTGGACTTATTCTTTCTAGGAAGCTCATGCTTAAATCTCTGTCAAAACCTCTTCTTGAGATAATCCAACTGTTTTTGTAATAGCTAGTCCTGGGTTCTTTTCCAAGATGATGTCAGAAATCCAGGGTACACCTGTGTGGTGGTCCCTAAAAGGAACCCCTGAGGATGCCGTGGGTGGTCGCAAACAACTGTGCCTGTGACCTGTCTCACGCCGCCCCTGCGGCTGCTGTGGCAGAAAGGATGAAGGATGAGGATTCTGTCTGTGGTAAATGTGGCCCTGAGTGCTCTTCAGCGCTCTCTCTCTCTCTCTCTCTCTCTCTCTCTCTCTCTCTCTCTCTCTGCCTCTGATTTCCTTAGGAAGTGGGCAGACCAGCTAAACTCATGCTGTAGGCAATGAGGTAAGTTTAGAGAGACGAGGGCTTCAATACATGTTTATGAGGGTGCAGGATAAATATCTAGAAAGCCATTGTAGGCTTTCCAGGAGTGTTAAGCGCCACATTACATTTATTTTGTGTATAATAGCGTTCAGATTATGGTTGTGTCCTTTCTTCTAGTGGTGAGTGTCAGGATGGAGTGGGTAGAGTCGGATTTGGCAGTATTAAGATTTGGCCAAGTGATTGTGTTAATAATTGATGTAATTAATAAGCTGTAGACCCTATGGCAGAATTTGTCTTAAGGCTGAGAAGATGATGCTGTTAATATGACTTTTCTTCTACTTTTTTTCTCATTGAAAGTCAAAATTTCCATTGGGAAAAATCCCTGTAAAAGCTTGGGAGACAAGGTGGATTTTCTATGCTCCATTTATGCTAATTTCATTCACATACAGGTCAGGGTGGTGGCAAGGGGAGGGTGTTGGAACCTGCCCTACATGCTTAAGGTTGTGGAGTATCAGATTTTTCAGGAATTTTGCAAGCCAATAATTAAAACCAGCTTAAGTTTGTTATGGTGTAACATTTCTACCAGGGAAATCAGAAACTGTGATAAACTTGCAGGGACCTGGTTGCTAACCATTTTCACACCCTTACAAGGGGGTTCTTTACCTTAATATTCCGAGGTTTTCTGTGCTCAGTGTACATTTGTGAGAGTGGCCGAGACTTCCTATGAATGCTCATGACCTCGTTTGCCTGCTCTCCCTGGCTGGCTCACTCACTTACACAATGGTACTAAAGGTAGAGGAGGCAGGACCTCTCTTTTAAGTCATTTGGGACTTTTTTTTTTTTTTTAACTAAAGGTGTTCTGGAGATAAAAGCCCACTAAAGACCTTGCTAGTTAAACACTTTCAACTTTAATAAATGTCACAAAGAGGCTGTACCATGTGAGACAGGTGGTCGAAAAAGTTGGGTCTGACAGAATGAGTGATGGAATTATTTTACACTGAAGTGATCTCACTCACTTAGAGGAACTGGCCTGCCCACTCCTCACCTGTACGCTCTTGTTTTTCCTTCTCATGTACCATCAATTAAACAGCGGCAAAGATTGGTTTGATGGAGTGTGACCAAGGACAGGGAGCTCTAAATGTGCCTATTGTGACCTGGAGTCACCGAGGCATGTACTGTTTGTCTGGTTTCACAAGCAGGTATCACAGGGACCTCACAGTGTTCAGTCTTCTGTTCGTCTCCCACAGGTACCCACTCCTCCTTCATGAGCACCCATCTTAGTGAATGGCCTCACCACTCTCCGGGTTGTTCATAGTCAGAGGTTGAGAGTCAGTATTGATTTGCCTTCTGCCTGCCTTGAATGCTAGCTAGCTAGCCTTGTAGCTCCTGAATAAGTATGAGCTGCACCACTGTCCCTAGCCAGCACAACAGCCATTGTCTTAAGTCAAGCTGAATTTCCTTCAAGGTGAACATGGTATAGGCCCCCTGGTTGTGTCCCTCCTGTTCCCTCCCGGCTCGCCATGATCTGGCCCTGGCAACATCAAGAGAGATTTAGAAGATGCAGATGGATTTTGTTCATGCTTTGCTTTTCAACTCCGTTGTCTGCCAAGATGTTCCTGTGACACCAAATCAACCTTCAAGCCCTCACTGACTGATCTCCCCTTGCTGCCTTCCTCCCTTCCCCATCCCCCACTATCAAGCTCCTTCCTGAACCAGGCTTCATGATGGAAAATTTCCCAAGGACACCCTTTCCCAACCCTTCACTTGGCAACCTTTTCCTCTCCCTCACATTTAACTTCGCACACTCATTTCCAAAGGAAACAGTTCCCTGACCCTAGGGACTTCAAACTATTATGTAGCTTTTCAGAAATCTATAGATTTTTCCTTAAAACAGTAAGAACTGGGTGTGGTCACTCACACCTGTAAAATCCTAGCTCTTGGAAAGGTGAGGCAGGAGGTTGGTGTGATTTCTCATTCTTGACAATGTGAATCAGCTCTTGCGGCTCTCCAGAGTGCTAAATGGTTGTGGAATAACCGGATGTTGTGCTCAGTCCTGAAACAGACATCTTGCTGTTTAGTTCTGTATTCTGGAAGCCCCACCACTTTCAAGTCTTCTTCCATAAGTTTTTTTTTTTTTTTTCATCATTTTGTGTCTGTTGTCACGGTGCTCTTTGGATCATCAGATGTAAATACACATTTTCTTCTGAGTGAGTCAGGGCTGCTTTCATTATTTCTAACTGGTATTACTCAAAAAAGAAAGATAGGGAGAGGCAGTCAAAGGGTCTAGCACAGATCTTGGATCCTGGGTCTGAATCCTAGATTCCCTCCAAACCTCAGTACTTTTATCTCTAAATTGCAGGGATATAAATATCCAATTAGTCGATTTTCTCATTGCTATAACCAAATACCTGACAAGAAGGAACTTAATGGAGGAAGGGTTGATTTTGAGTGACAGCTCATCATGGCAGGGAAGGCTCAGCGGCAGCAGCATGAGATGTCTAGCCACATTGTATCCAATCAGGAGACAGGACAGATATGAAGTGAAGCCTGCCTATCAAACCCCAAGGTTGGCTCCTAATGGTCTACTTTCTCCAGCTAGGATCCACCCTCCAAGATTTCACAACCTTCTGAAACAGCATTACCACTTGTTTTGGGTGAAGGTTTAAACTTTGAACCTCTGATTGACATTCCATATTCAAACCACACCTCCTGATTTCCAACCTAACTGTTATGAGATGAGATGGCTTAATGACTATATCAGGACTAGTTTGTCTAAGTATAAGCACAAGCTTTCACGTCATTTCTAGCTTCATATGCATATACAGTGTCCTCCGAGCACGAGGGCCATTGCCATGTCAACTGTGACATCTCGTGAGTGAACCTCTAGTGCAGGCCTGTTGGCGTTCCCTCACAAAGGGATGGGGAGACATCGGAGCCGCACCTGAGATCTCCACCACCTCTGGCTACATTTTCTGGTCATCAGTATGTAAGTCTTGCCAAGTTACACTTGCTTTTATGGACTCAGGAGATGCTAGAGCATATGAAAGGTGAAGCCTAGCTGAATGGTGATCTTCATATGTATAACTACAGTGAAGTCACATGTCCAGGTAAGATGTTTTGGTGGTGCATCTGCTTTGGAGTCACACATCCTCCCGTGAGTAAGGGAGTCACTCTCTGTAAGGAAGTGTAATAAACTCATGGGTTTGACAAGTTGGACTTCGGTGGAATCGCACCTTCATCTGTTGTTGTTGTTGTTGTTGTTGTTGTTGTTGGAGCCTATCAGGGTGAGTAGACCTTGCTCGTGTTTCCTGGGTAAAGTTCAGATGACGGAAGACATGGGGTGCGCATCCTTTCAGTGATGCACCTGCTCTGATTCTAGATTTTGACCACTATTCTTTGAGCTCAACCTTTCTAAACACCAGGGCTGTGGACAGATCTTGACACCACCATTTGGCTTTTCATTTCTGACCACTAGAACTATTTTTATTTGGAGTGTCTTAATTTCTGAAGTGCCCTTATACTGCTTACTCAGCATTTCAGGCGTGACCCACTGATATCTAACCAGAATTCGATAGTAGGCAGGTTGAGCATCTCAGAGTTTTTGTGAAGAGTTCATTGCTGTAAATAGCAAGAAGGAAGTTTTTATAAAACTGGTGCAGTAAGCGTTCATTTTTTTTTTTATTATTGATTACCTATTTTACATAAATGGAATCTGCAGACTTAACAAATAAGATACAGGCTTTGCCCATTGCATTTCATTTGGCAACTCTAACAGGGAATTGCTGATCTGTATTCAATAGCAAAAACATTAAGTGCCGTTTCTTCTCCAAGGGAGTTTTCCATGCACGTTAAAGATCTAGTCATAGTGTACAATAGACAGGAAGGGCAGATACAGGTGATGACGCAATACATCCCCACCGTTGCAGTGATAAAACATGTCTCCTCAAAAATTCATTCTCTCACAGTTATGGATGTTAGAAATCTGAGATTAGAGTGTCGACAGAGTGGGTTTCTGAAGAGGAGGCTTCCAAGCTTGTGATGACGGCTGGTCACTCTTGGCTTTCAGGGGCACCACTTCAGGTTCTGTGCATGTTTTCACATGGCCTTCCTTCGGGGTGCCTCTTATACTTGTAAGACTGTTGGCATATGAGGTGAGAGCCCACTGTAATGAGCTCATCTCCACTTGACTACAATCATAAAACCCATGATCAACTGGGATCAATTCAAAGGTTCCAGGCGTCAGAAAAACACACCTTTCTGGAGCATTCTCGTAAGTGTGTGTACAGGTAACGGGTGTCATGAGGTTCAGAGCAGAGACACACATTGGTTTTGCGATGGGATGGTGGGAAAGTCTCACAGCAGGGTCAACAGCTGGTTGATCTGGACTCTGAAGGGTGTGCAGACCTTGCTGGAGATAGTGAAAGGGCTTAAATAGAATAATTAATAAAACAGAAGAGACTCATCTTCCATGGATGAAGACAGTGGCTGAAATGTATCCAGGACAGTAGCAAGCATACTGCAAAGTGAGGAAAATGATGATAATTAAAGCAATGGTGTTTAACCAGCAATTTATGATGGTCATTAAACCAGCAAGAGTTAATTGGTGTCCAAATTTCCTTTCATCTCTAAAATCCAGGTTGCTTGCAGTAATTTGACTTCTATATCAACCCTAGCTACTAGGGAAAAGAGAGACTTAGGATCTGTGGTTGTTGGAATCAGAATTGGCCTCCATAGGCCCATCTGTTTGAGTGCTTGGTTTCCAGTTGGTGGACTGTTTAGGAAAGATTAGGAGGTGTGGCCTTGCTGTAGGAGGTGTGGCCTTGATGGAGGAGGTTTCTCTCTGGGGATGAGCTTTGAGGTTTCAAAAGCCCACAGCAGGTCCTGACTCACACTCTCTCTGTCTCCAACTTATAGATCAGATGTGATCTTTCAGTTTCTGCTCCAGCATTGAATTTTCTTGCCTTCTGCCAGGCTCCTCTCCTTCCTAACATGATCATCATAAATTCTAATCTGTAAGCAAGCCCCCAAATAAATGCTTTCTTTTATAAATTACCTGGTCATGGTGTTTTGTCACATTAATTATGACCCTAACTAAGACAGGAACCTATCACGGACCTCTAGATTTCTAGGGCCCTACTCCGCTTTTATAGAACTCAAGTCGGATGTTCTTGTTAAAACCAAACATTCTGATAAACTGTAAGGCACCATCACCCCAGTGAAGACGCCACTGACTCAATAGAGATGACTAAACTTTAGGAAGTGTCTCTTTCACAGAGTTGAGCTGAGAGAAACACAGACCAGAAGGAAGTGCTAAGCTTTGTTTATTGTGTGAGAAGCCAGCATGGAAGACATGCTAAGCTGGGTGTGACTCATGCTGGGTTGTTCCAGGGAATGGACCATATGTTTGTGAGGGATAATGCTTTTAGTCCAACTTCATAAGGGAACCAAGTAAAATTCAACTGAAGTAGCATTCCATGGCATTTAAAATTCCAAAGTCAAGCCCTAGAGAGTCAGGCAGTAGATCTAAACTTTCCAACTTTCCTTCTTTCCTTCTTTCCTTCCTTCCTTCCTTCCTTCCTTCCTTCCTTCCTTCCTTCCTTCCTTCCTTCCCTCTTTCTTCTGTTAATGTGGTTTCTCTTAGTAGAACACAGTCTCTCATATTTCCTCCATAATCAGTTAGCTAAATCAACATTCTATTGAAAGAAAGGGGAGAACTAACGGTTAGGATGATTCTCAGAAATTTGTTAGTCCTGTGTTTGGGACTTGGATAGTTTTTAAAAGTCCATCAGTTGAAAGGGTTGGTCTTCAATCTGGAGGTAGCAGAACCTTTAAGAGGTGGGGCTTAGGGTGATGAAATTATGCTCTTGAAGGGGGATACTGGGATACAGCCTGTTTCCATCCTTCCTTTCTATCTCATGCTTCCTGGTTTCCAGGAAGTTAGCAGCTTGCTTCGCCTCCCATGATGCTTGACACAGACCTCAACAGCAAAGGGACTAACCTATCACAGGGTTGAGACCTCCAACATTAACCATTCTGGCAGTGATAACGAAGTAATAAAGGGATACTTCTCTTCCTCCCTTTGGTTATCAGGCTACTGTGACGATATACCCAAAGGAATTGAAATTTCTCCAGGAATCTCATTCTGAGCATAGGAGAAGCCTGGTGTGCACTAGAGGGGAGCTTGTCTCCTAGGAAGGTGTCACAGTTCTGACAGCTCACTGGATTGCCTCAGAGAGCACACTGAAGCCTAACACTGATGCTGAGCAGAGCTATATCTTGACTGTACCTGCCTCCGCCAATGCTTAGACAAGGCTGGCTGGCCAACAAGCTTTTTGTTATCTTCTAGTATGTACCCTTTCTCCCCAGTGTGGGTGCTAGGAATCTGAACTCAGCTCCTCATTCATGAGACACAGGTATTTTCCTGACTGAGGTGTCTCCTCAGGCCTTTTTTACTCTTCTTAGAGTTCTTTCGTTTGCTTCTAAGAGATGTGGGGTTAGGATTCCATCTGTATAATCATCGCGTTCCTCCTGGATCCTTGCCGATTCAGGGCAACTGTCCTAAGGCTGGGTCTTGCACAGGAAGAAGATTGGATTTCCTCAGCGCGAAGGTAGAGGTTTCTTTCCCTGCTTCCCACTAAATATGCATTTCTTTAGAAGAGGAATTCTTCCTAAAGCTGAGCAGTAGTATTTAAGTTCTTATCTCCATTGAAATTCATATTCAGCTCAGTGCAAAAGTTAGGCAGTCAATCAGGCAAATGCAACTGTACGCTGGGATGGTTGCATATCCTGTCTGTGATCTGCAGTTGGTATCAGGAGCTATCAAATCGCAAGGCTCACCACTAGTAACTTCTGCTGTCTTGGTTCTTCATAGATTATGGTGACTCCACCTTGGCCCCACTCTCTAGGACTCCCAATGCTTTTTAACTGTTGACAAGATCTCTGAGATTACCTGATACCAGACACTGATTATTTACTGTTATGACTTTTTAGCTATCACATGGAAGAGTGTATTTCATCCTGGCATTTTCATATATGAATGTGGTTTGAATGTGAAATGTTCCCAGTAGGCTAATATGAGGGTGCTGTTTGGGAATGTTGTGGAACCTTGTGGAGGTAGAACTTGCTGGAAGAAGTGGGTTAGTAGTGGTGAGCCTTGTGGTTGGATAACCCACTCCTACTTCCCTTTCACTCTCTGCTGTGTGACCGCCATTATCTTGTGACCTGCCAGCCTCCTGGTGGCTCCTACAGCCTACCATGCTTTTCCACCCTGACAGAATAATCCTCTTAAAGGTAAGAGAATAAACCCTTCCTTCTTTTTGGCTTTCCTTTTTGTTTTTTTTTTTTAAAGATTTATTTATTCATTTAATGTATATGAGCACACTGAAGACACCAGAAGAGAGCATCTGATCCCATTACAGATGGCTGTGAGCCACCATGTGGTTGCTGGGACTTGAACTCAGGACGTCTGGAAGAGCAGTTAGTGCTCTTAACTGCTGCTGAGACATCTCTCCAGCCTTGTTTTTGTTTTTTTAAGACAGGGCTTCTCTGTGTAGCCTTAACCCCAGAACTTACTATGTAGGCCAGACTGGCTTCCAACTCAGAGATCTGCCTGCCTCTACCTCCCAGGTTCTGAGATTAAAAGAGTGTGCCACCATGGTCAGCATAACCCTTCCTTCCTTAAGTTGCTTTGTCAGGTATTTGGTCATAGCCATAAGAAAAGCAATGAACACCCAGTACATGTCCTTGTAAGTTCTTGTTTTTACTTGTCTCTCTTACTTCCTGCCCTCTCCCAACCCTCACACCGCCTCCCCTCTTGCTCAGTCCCCACCCCCCTTCAGTATGAGACACTTCTTTCATATGAGGTATATTCTGTTACTGTCTCTTGTTCCTTTAACCCTCTCTTTAGACATTTTTCTTCCTTCTAGTTTCTTCTTCTCAGCCTCTCTCTCTCTGTTTCTGTCACACACACACACACACACACACACACACACACACACACTCAGAGTCACTGATTCACCATATGAGAGAAAATGCAATACTTGTCCACCTAGAACCAAAAGTCATCACGTTAAAAGAAACCACTATTTAAACCCATGCTTACTCCTCAAAAGTTGTATTCCTTACTTGCCTTTATCAAGAAAAAGTTGGATTTTGTCTTTTTAGCTTTTTTTTCCCCCAGTGGCTCCTGTTGAGATTCTACAGCCCAGGTTATTTGTGATAGAAATTTATATCCATGGCCACCTTATCTTTACAAAAAGGTATATCTGCTTAGGACCAAGAACCAATTCTCATCTCCTATAGGACTGAAAAAAAAAAAGAAACTACTTTGATTATTCTAAGGTTTCTTGAAAACAGAGTCAGGGTTTCTATTCCTGCACAAACATCATGACCAAGAAGCAAATTGGGGAGGAAAGGGTTTATTCGGCTTACACGTCCATACTGCTGTTCATCACCAAGGAAGTCAGGACTGGAACTCAAGCAGGTCAGGAAGCAGGAGCTGATGCAGAGGCCATGGAGGGATGTTCTTTACTGGCTTGCTTCCCCTGGCTTGCTCAGCCTGCTCTCTTATAGAACCAAGACTACCAGCCTAGAGATGGCACCACCCACAAGGGGACCTCCCCCCTTGATCACTAATTGAGAAAATGCCTTACAGCTGGATCTTGTGGAGGCATTTCCCCAACTGAAACTCCTTTCTCTGTGATAACTCCAGCTGTGTCAAGTTGACACAAAACTAGCCAGTACACAGAGTAAGAAGAAGGGAAGGTACCCGGCGAATTACTACCACTCAAGGGCAATGTCAGATCAGCACTTTGGTGTATATCCTTCCAATCTTTTAGTTTCCTACATATTTCATTTTGTAAGCTAGTTGCATTTGTATACTTTCTGAAGGGTGGCCTATGCTGTTCATTCTCCTTGGTACATTTCAGCAGTGCTACAGTAAGATGGCCATAAACACAGGAAGATGTCTCTGAGGCCAGCATGTGAAGTGTGTGCGTTGGGGTCCCAGTTCCCTGCTCGAGTAGACTTGGGAAGAAGATTCAGCCTCTTTAAATCTCATCGATCATCATTGCACCTGTGTGTTACACACACTGGAAATACTTAATCTTTGTCAATTAAATACTCAGTCATTTAAGAAGAAACACTCATTTGAACCGACAAAGTGAATATAATGATTAGATGCAATTCAAGGAGCTACTGGAAAATAGGATGATGTGATATGTGGCATATTCACACCCACTGTATGTGCTTGACATATAACAGATCTTCAAATAACTATTACATTCCTCCTATCAATATTAACTGTTTAGGAACACAGTTTCACAGAGCCAAATACAATGGTATCTTTGTCATATGGTATACTTTGGTTATCTCTCCTGTGCTCAGACATTTAGGATGCCTCCATCTGCTTTAACCTCATGTGAAGCAAACAAATGTCCCATGTATAGCATAAGTATATGTGGTTATAGTTGTTATGCAATAAAAATTAAGGTTAAAAGTATTGTAAAGGACTGGGGTGCTGTCTTAGTTGATAGAGTGCCGGTTGTGCAAGCATGAGGACCTCAGATTGGATTCCTAGATCCATTTGTAAAGCTGGGTGTGATGGCACGTACTTGTAACCACAGTGAGGGATGTGCATGGGGAGAGGCAGGGACAGGAAGATAAATAACTGATACTCATTGGCTGGCCAGCCCAGTTGGACAGATGAGTTCCGGCTTCAATGAGAGACTCTTTCTCAAGATGCAAGGTAGAAGGCAAGTGAGAAGGATGCCTGACATCAACCTTTGGCCTTATACTCATTCACATACACATGTGCACACCTCACAGATGTGTGCACACACAATTGCAAGCACACACACACACACACACACACACACACACACCATGATACATATTACATAATTACATACATAATACCATACACACACATATTTTTAAAGCATCCTTTCTTAGCTTTGTGGTTGAATTAATTTCAACTCTTTGTTTTGGTTGCTTTCTACTTTGCAGATTCAGTAAATGTATCTGGCAGCCAAGAGGATCTTTCTGGGTCACATAGAAAGGTGGAAAATCAGTGTAGTTAAAATACAAAACCTTGTGATGTGGAGAACTTCCACTTGCTTCAGTAGTTCAGTTACCCTTTCTCTCTCTTGATGGATTCTATACCACCACAATTCCACAAATTGCTCGGAGGGAAGAGAAAGACGAGGAACGACTCTTGAAGTGCCACTGATAAAATCATTTCTAGGCCAAAATCAAAGATGCCTATGGGGCTGGATTCCACTCCTTTGCAAAGACTGCAAAGACTGCAATACCAACATAAAGATGGGTGCTGAGAACGATTTACTTTTGATGACTTTGGATATGTAATATATATATATATATATATATATATATATATATATATATATATATATATATATATNATCAAAGATGCCTATGGGGCTGGATTCCACTCCTTTGCAAAGACTGCAAAGACTGCAATACCAACATAAAGATGGGTGCTGAGAACGATTTACTTTTGATGACTTTGGATATGTAATATATATATATATATATATATATATATATATATATATATATATCCCTTCTAATTTGCAATCCAAGTCATCTGTTGCCCCAGTGCTGGCTGTTTATTTTTTTAAAAGACTTTTTGTTAAGGTTTTACTGCCTGGACTTAATTATATAATTACATAACAGATCTGGTAACTGCTTCAGAGGGACCATTGTAATCTACAAGGCACCTAAGATGGTCCTTAAAGAACATCCAAGTGCATAATTACAATGCCTAATAGACCAGACTAACAGGTAGCAGTGGAGCCTGTGGAACCGTAAGAGAAGCCTGTGGCCATTGGGATGTATAATTGTAGTTACACAAATAACCCCACTATTATGTCATTATGTCATGGCTCAGAGTGGCAAAGGAGACATTAGTGCTGTGTGTGATGATAAATATTATACGCATTTTGTCTCTTTCAACCCTAATGACTCTTTAATTTCCAAAATATGTAGACAGGAATGCCTTTATTCTAGGAGACAGAAGAAAATGATGGTGTTTTAGTTGTACAATATCTGTCTCTGACTTTGGAGACAAAAATGAAAAAGGAGTTGCAAAACATATCAAATTAATTTTCATAGCATACACATTAATGACTGCATTACAAGAACACATTTAAGATTTCAAATTCAGGGTATTATGCTTATATATTTGCATCTGGTATACTGTCTTATGTGTAGAATGAAAAATATTTGTGTAAAAAAAAGTAAGCCGCCCCAGGCATGGTGGTGCACACCTACAATCCCATCAGTAGACATTTGGGAAGCAGAGGCGGGTGCATCTCTGTGAATTTCAGGCCAGCTAGGCCTTTGTAGTGAGATCATGCCTCAAGAAAAGAAAAGAAAAGGAGCAAATAAGTGTACAACATGTTGGAAATCACAACACACACTATGATAGCTTTTCCTAGCATGGTGAATGTTAAAAGGTTTGTGCCGATCTGAGCAGTTCATCCAATGTGTATGTGAATTTCAAGGTCCATTTCTTATATCTCCATGGTGGCAATATTTTTTTCTTTAATATCTATTGAGAAATGTCTATGTGAACATGAAAACTTTCTTTATATTTTATAGAATTCATAGAAATGTGTTTTGGTTCTGTGAGTAAAAGTCTTTTTTTTATTGTGTGCTTCAAAGGACACACTTTGCAAAAAAGTCCTGAGCCTTACAGCATTTCATATCATGGATATTTATTAAAATGTCTTGTAACAAAGTTCATGTCTGGTGACAAACCAGCAAAGCAGACAAAGAAACAGATCAGGGTGTGCCTGGCACCAGGTCCTGGTAAATGTCTGTTGTCCTTGTCCTTGGCTTTCCATCATTTTTGTTTTCTTTGTGTGGAAATTTACATAGTGGGTAAAACTTTAGTGAGATATGCCATGGGCCTAGGCTTGCAGTCTCTGAGACCACTGGTACACAGAGAAGCAGTTGGCACCCACAAATGAATATATCTAATGAGGCATAAAGGCAGAGCCTACAGCTTTGGGGAAATTTTTCTCAAGGCAAATTTATGCCAAAATTATGCATGTTGTAGTCATGACACATTTAAACAATGCATATTTAAATAGAAAGTGTTTTCCATCTAAAGATAGATATGATAATACTGTTACACCATTTTATGCTCTGTAATATATCTTATAAAAAGTCAGTAGGTGCTTGAGATGAATGAGCTGCTTATCTTGACACATCTTTTTCTTCTGAACAGAAGTCGCATGCCATCCAGACACCGTAATGCTGAAATGAGTTTTGTGCTTGGGATTATTTATATTTCTTATCTTCCTATCTCAGTAGATATGGCCTCTTGTTTTGTGAAGCTTGAAAACATTTCCTCAAGTGTCACTCCATTCTTCAGATGGGCCCAGACTGGAACTATACTTGGTATGTGTTAACTCCACACTGTGAGACAGTCACATCCCCACCTCTATCACTCTCCTCAAAACAGCTAAACAAACAGGGCCACAAATGTCACCTGTTCAAAGTACTTCCTTGATCACCAAACAGACAGCATACACCAGCTTATATTAGGCATACAGTAGAGGACTTCCGGGTCTGTGTTCATTCAGAGATGAACAAAACCCATAAAGCCGACTTCCTTCTGGCTGTGCAGATTATAGGGAGACAGTGGAAAGATGTGAGATGGGAAATGGCTGGAGGAAGTAATCACTGAGACAGACAGACAGACAGACAGACAGACACCTCTTTGTTTTCTTCCTGGCTGCCTCTGCTTCTTGGCTTCCGAGATGTAAGTAACTGTGCTCTCTGTCACAGACCTCTGTGCTCCGAGACTGTACCTCATTACCAACCCACAGCAGCCTGGCTGTGTACTGGACAGACATTTGACAAGCCTGAGAACATAAGCATGCAGGTGTCAGTACCGATCACACAGCTCTTCTGTCCCTGCGCAGGGCATGCTGGGTCTGGGGTCTGCTTCTGTTCTTCTGACATCTGTTTTCCCCCACTGTGCTTCTGAGAAAACCTCTCAGATAAAACTACTTCTTTTTATAACCATTGGTCTTTCTTAGAACCTGCTTCTCGGGGTGGGGGGCAGGAGGGAACACAACTTAAAAATAGAAAATTGGCGAATGAGATCCTAAGATGAATGAATTTTTTTTTCATAAATCAATTGTTGCTAATTAAGGTCAGTTAAAATGGCTGCTTTGAGGGAACACAGAAGAGATTAATGTTTTGTTTTACTTATTTATAAATTTTTATTTGAAAAAAACTACATAAAATCTGTAATGAAAATTATTCACTTGAATAAAAACATTTTACTTGGACTTTGTGATGCGTGTTGTTGGTAGAGAGGAAATGAAGTAAATGTTTCATAGGATAGAGTCAGAACCAGCGAGGGTTTCATAGCAATGAAAAATAGGTAACTAACAAACCATGTTAATGAATGAAGATCTGACAACAGTCAACTCAAATGTGGGATGTTATCGTTACCTTATAAAACCTTAGAGGGACTGTTCCACAGTAGTCTGAAAGTTAATTCTGTGACGGCTGTAAAAGCCACCGTGATCTGGGCTTAAATTAGTGACGTGATTTGGAGAGCAAACAAACAAGTGACGCTCAATGTTTAGTTTTTCAATAAGTGATTAATGGATTCCGAATGTCTTTCTTCTGATAGGACAGAGAAAGATCTTCCGAACACTAGAGAAGGAGGTTGCAGGCATTGGAGATATTATATAGGAAAGAATGAGATAAGTGTGGCTGTCAAACATCAGGACAGGAAGAATCAGTGCGGTGGTTTGAATGAGAATGGCCCCCAGAGGTTCATATTTGAACACTTAAACTCTCCAGTTGGTAAAGGCTTTTGGGAAGGATTAGGAGGTGTGGCCTTGTTGGAGGGGCTGTGTCACTGGGGGCAGGCTTTGAGGTTTCAAAAGACCCATATCGTTCTCAGTGCGATCTCTCTTTTTTGTGCTTGTGGGTCGAGATGGGAACTCGAAGCTACTGATCCAGCATCATGCCTGCCTGCCTGCTACCATGCTCCCACTGTGATGGTCATGGTCTCTGACCTTCTAAAACCACAAGCCCCAAACACACTCTTTCTTCTTTAAGTTGCCTTGGTCATCGTGCCTGATCACAGGAAGAGAAACATACCGAAGACAATCAGAAAGGGTAATGAGCTTCTACTTGGAAAGGCCTGACCTGGAGGGCAGGAATTAGGCCTGCCTAAATGACCTTTGATGTTATTGGTATCTAATCCAGTGCCTGGCATATGACAGGAACTCAATAAAAGTTTGCTGGATACATGAAAAAAGCAAAACAAAACAAAAACAAAGACAATGCCTCTTCATCGTACATAATTGTGCAGCGGAGGTAGACATACACCTTTTAAAATTTCCGTGTGCACATCCATTTTGTCTACCTCATATCTAGACAGGAAGTCATTAAGCAGGAATAATTTTCTGTCCTGTGCAATATCTCTCACATACATGATTGCTATTTTAAAATACAAACTATGATTATGAGGTTGATAACTCTGGGTAAATACAGCCCCTGGGCTTTTAAATTCCTATGAACTCTTCCCAAGTTCATTGTCTATAAATGAGGCAACATCTCTGACAATATCCATCTTAGTGGTCTGTCCCGGCTGCTGCCTTCCTCTCCGTCATTACTGGCTTCTTTCAAACTTCAATACCTTTAAATCTCTGAGTGTGTTGTTCAAATTAATAGTATAAAGAAGTCAGGGGAGTTCTGTTATTTCCTGGCATATGAGTTTCCCTAGTTCTCAGATCATGTTGTTGTTGTTGTTGTTTTAAGAACATATCTTGGATTGTAAATCAGGTTAATTTGTATAACGAAAAGCACATAGCTCCTCTTGTGGCAGTTTAACCATGTTAAGACCATTGTCTTATCTGGTCCGGAGGGAAACCTAGTTACTTTTCTTGTTTCTGTGACTTAGTATCCAGTAGGAAGCAACTTAAGAGAGGAAGGGTTTATGTGCCTTCCTGGTTTAGAAATGGATGCAGCCCTTCATGGTGGGGAAGACATGGTGGTGACAGGAACCTGAGGCAGCTGGTCATATTGTGCTGACAGCCAGGAAGCAGAGAGGGGGACAGGAAGTGGAATGGGCTCATGACATCCGGAGACCCTCTCTCAGTTGCTCACTTCCTCCAGAGCGTGTTGGACTTTTCTTTTTGCAGAGATGACTGTGTGTTAGTGCTTACCAAAGACCAATGAAGAGACCAGAACCTCAAACCCATACCCAGGCTGTGACTGATGGCTTTTCCTAGTCCGTGCAACTGGGTCCTCCCATGAATGGACCAAATCAGCATTCTTTCCTGGGGAAAGAGGTGTCAAGCCTCTCTCCCAGTGCAATGGCGCTTGTGTGTCTTTGCTTTATAGAATCTCATTGCTTGGCTGCCTGTCATTCCAATCAGTTTAAGTTGCATTCAGGACTTAATGCTGTGGCCAATACTTGGTACTCACTGGTGGGTCACGTGGTATTTACTCAGAATAATCGTTTCTCAGAGATACTATAGTAAAGTGCTATTATCTTGTTTCTAATACTCTTTCCTGTTTTTTTTTTCTTTCTTTTTTCAAGACAGAGTCTGACATTCTAATGTGCAGCTCAAATGGCTTGGAATTCAAACAGTTCGCAAGCTTGCAGACATGCTCCCCCTGCCCCCTCTGCCCCAGCCTCTTGAATGCTGGTGTTATAGGCATGAGCCAACATTCCCAAATGTTTCCAATTTTTTTTTTTCTTCTTGAGTGTTACCTAGGGGAGAGCTGATCAGGTCAGATAACCAGTTATACTCCTAGACTACCACATGACTGTATTCTCAAGGGTTTTATCCACGCGCAACAGTTCAGCACGCATTATGATCTGGAAGACATAGACTCAGAGGATGTCTCTTACAGACAGCTCCAGAGGTGTAAACTAGGTCAACCCTGCAAACTTTTGTAGGCTTTTGTTTCTTTACCTGTACAGAAGAGGGACTGTCCCATTGTCTAGATGCTCTCAGGATGAGATGCTCTTTAAACATACGACTGAGAGAAAGTGGTCCAGATTAGCGTTGTCTCTTGATGGCCTCCCCATCCCAACCTCGGCAAAGGCACCCTGATCATTTCTCCTTCTCTTCGGGCCTGATCGTCTCTTCTTGTTTATAGCTGCCACTAATTCGCCCATGTACTTGCTGGAAAATAGCTAATTAAAACCCACTTCAGCTAACAAGCTGGCTGGGACCATGCAAATGTCACTCTGTGCTGTCTGCTCTTCCCATTTATACTTTACATTATTAGCGTTGTTTTTTTTCCCCTCTCTCTGTCATAATGAATGTGACGACGGATGTAGCGTCCTCTTTGCAGGTGTGCACCGGTACAACTGCCACCATCCCTGGGAAAGCACCGTTGTCTCACTGCACTTCAGCACGTGGAGTGTTATTAGCCTGACAGTTAATGGGTTTAGCCCGCATTGCTTGTTACCGCTGGATTTTTGAACAGCTTCATCTATCTTTTTGTTTCTATTACGGGGACTAGCCACATTAAGTATATGTGTGTGAGCCATTAGTCCCGACTGCTTGTCTCCTGCATCTCACTTGGTGCAGGGTTCTTTCTCTCTCTCTAAAATTAGTATGTATTGTCATCCGTATACTTCAGCGCATTGACTTTTGTTATAATTAGGCTGTCATCATCGCGCTTCCACACATTTGCTAATTTATTGTAGCTGAATTAGACCTAATATTAGCAATTTTGCAGCTGTTCCTTAGATCATACATGGCCATATATTTGTATGCTATTTGGTAATTATATTTTACAGCAAAAAAAAAAAAAAACCCTCCATTTTTTTTTTGAAGTGGGAGAGAGCAGAAAGATGGAAAGGGAGATAGTATAAAAAGACTAATTCACCTGGGAATGGAAAAGTTGAGGCAAGGATATTGAGAAAAAATGGATTCTAGAAAGCTGTGTGGGGTAAACTCTAATAAGCATTTGTTGATGTGTACGCTGGGCTGGGCCAGGCAGATTGCGAGCTGGTCATTGACAAGAAGAGCACATGGGCATGGATGGCCTTGCTGTATTCTGCTGTCTCTGTGAACCTGCTAGCCCATTGGGATAGATAAAAGTAGAATACCGTGAGGGACTATTGGGAGGGTTTTCATGAAGACTGCAAAGTCACTGCAAGGATCTCAGGCCAGCCATGTAGTTGCTTCCATGGCAATACAGTATCCAGCATACTTGAGTGAAGAAGGGGCCCAGATGCAAGAATCTGAGACTGAAAAGGTGTTGGGAACTTTGTGTTGTCTCCGATGATGGTGACTCTGCTCTGTTTCTATCCAAGGAAAATTTTAGAAGAACTAGGAAAGGGGGGCAGCAACTTGATCCATGTGTATGTATCCACTTGTGTTGGAATTTTTAAAATGAAATTGTTTTATGATAGTCTAACATGACATAGGTATATAAAACCACATGATGCTAGTTTGGGTATGCTGTATATCACATGCTAGTCTCAATAAGACAGATCCTCATAGGACATAAATTACTAGGTATGAAAGCTTAGGACTTTCAGAAAGCCACGTCAGCGTTGTCTAGCATATTGTGTTAGTTATTTCATGGGGACCCTTTGTGGGATGTGTGTGTAGTCTCAGGGTGTGTGGATAATTCACTGGGATAATACTGCTCAGAAAACATTGATCATTTTAGAAAATAGTCTCTGGTTTAGTGAACCTCAACCCTAAGTACAATGATTTAAAGCAAAATGAAACAAAACTCAGATCGGTACTGTGATGGTCTTACAATATAGCCCACATGAGTCTGTCTGTGTAGAGGCATCACTCCAGGAAGTGTGTTAGAGGCTGGGTATAGTCATCCCTTATAAGTCTATACTGCCATTCTGCAGTCAGAAAGGATGGCCTTTATCCTTTGCAATGCCTTCTGCTTCTGAATGTCTCGGTTCTAGGGCAAAAGAAGGTGGTTGATAAAAACAGACCGCACAGCCAGAGTTGGAAATTTAAACAATTTGGAGTCTACTTCTTCGAAAAGAGCCTGATTCTCTAAGTCAATCAGACTCAGATATAATTCATCCACTCAATTTCCTTTAAATCTATTTCTGTCTGACTCCTTAACTGTCTTCTTCCTTGTGACACTTGTCTCTAATTGAGTGACATGCTTGCTTCATGGGGGCCACTGTCACCCTTAACGGTATCTTTATTTTGAAATAAAGAAGTTTTGACTTAGTTTTTGCTCTTATTGCTATACCAGCTTTGCTGATTTGGTTTACAGAGAAACGTATAGGAGAAGTCAGTCATAAAATTTAAATCCCAGATAACTCTAGATATGAAGAATCTATTTAATGCTTATTGGGCGTTGTCTAAATGCTTGGCATTAGTAACTTAAAGTCAAGTATGAGAAATGGATAGAAGATCAGCGTCTGGAATGGTCAGTGTGTAGTTTGAATGTGAAATGTCCTTCATAGGCTCATGTATTTTAAGACTTTGTCCTCAGTTGGCGGCACTGTATGGGAAGCGCATGGAGACTTCGGGAGATAAAGACTTTCTGGAGAAGGCAATGCTTTGAGGTTTTATAGCTTGATCTCCTGTTCTCTGCTTCCCATGTGCATATCAAATGAAACCACTCTGCTTCCTGCTCGAGATATTACAAATTTCCCACCATTATGGGCTCTAGCTTTTTGAAACAGTGTATTAAAATAAAGACATTCTTCCTTAAGTTGCTTTTGGTCATGGTCTTTGATCATGGCAGCAGAGAAGTAACTGATACGGTAAATATTTTCTAGGCTCCCTTCAAAACCTTTACCTTACAGCTTTCCCCCCTGTTATGTGCGTAAACACTGAGTGATCTCACTAAAGGACAGAAATGGAGCATGGGCGAAATGTTTCAAACTGTGTAACTTAGATTCTCCTTGTTCTCAACGCAATGGTATATGGTCCATTATAAAGTCTGTCACCAGTGCTACTTCCAACTGCCAGCACCATGATGGGGATTTTGACCTATATTTAGGCTGCTTATAGCAGGCATATGTCCTTGTGTTGAGAACCATGGCAGTTTGGAATGGGATGGGAGATGTGACCTCCTGAAACAGTAATCTCAACATTTTGATATTTTAAAAATAAACAGACAAACAATAAAATATTTTCATACTTGCAGTAAGGTCTTGCTTTAGTGTATCGTGTGTGTGTGTGTGTGTGTGTGTGTGTGTGTGTGTGAGAGAGAGAGAGAGAGAGAGAGAGAGAGAGAGAGAGCATGTGTGTATGAATATTCACCTGTACACATACACAGGTGTTGTTCTGGGATTCAACCTGTAACTTTGTGTGTCCTGTGTAAGCACTGAGTTACTGGGCTACACCACTACCACTTTCTCTACATCGTTACAATTGGAGGCAGAGCCTCACAAACTTGTCCAAGCTGGTCTTGAAACGGCTGTCCTACTGTCTCAATGTCCCGACTAGCTAGCTGATTAGGCCTACATCACCAGATCCAACACCAACGAGTGAATTTTACTCAGAGACAAGGATTAGAAAATGAAAGGTCACTGGAGTCAGGTCAGACACCATGGTTGGTGCTCTGTGGAGTGCACGTGTTTACAGAGAGATCAAAGCCTGGCTCACAACATGGTATCTCAGGTGATGGGGCCCTGTCTTCAGCTCAGTGGTTTATGGGATTCAATGAAATCTATCATTTGCTCCTGTTCTCTCTGTTCCAAAGGCTTCTTTTCTTTTTCTCTTTCTCCTCTCTTTCACCAACTCCTCTCTCATCTAGTGACTAAGATCTTTCTCTCTCCCTCCTTTTGTTTGGGAGATTTACATTTATTTTGTTCCAGTATACACAAAGAGTGGGCCAGATTAACCAAGAACTTTCAACTAAGATCAGTGGAGAGAAATTCAAATGAGAGCTTCCCAGAAACCCCAAACAGGGCTAGTCAATGGCTGAGGAGAGAAAACCATTACGAAAGGCCTTTGTCTTCTGGTTTTGGACATCTTTCACACATATGTATTAGGTTACAAGGTAAAACTATGTTCTCTCCGAGATAGTGTTATACACAACACTTCTCAAGTTTTTCTACAGAAATAATTAGACATTCTCAAGGGGTAGAGAAAGGCACAATGAGTGTGTGCTTGGGAGGGTGGAAGTTCTAGTCAGATACCAGCTGCCTCAGAGAGAAAAAAATATATTTAGACTCTAATATTTTATCTCAGCAATTATTGTGAACCTTCCATTCTCTTTAACAATCTATTTATGCTTGTTCTAATTTTAAGCATTTTTTTTACCAAAAAAAAAATCTTTGGAAATAGAAAGAAGTCTCATAATGCTCTACTGATCAAGGACTGACCTATACAAATAAAGGTAGTTATTCAGGCTTAATGGCTTCCTCTGGGGAATAACTAACCACGTTTATGACTGGTTTCTAAAAGAAAGAAAAATAAAGGGGTATATATATATATATATATATATATATATATATATATATATATATCTGTGTCTCTGTGTGTGTCCGTGTGTCTCTGTGTGTCTCTGTGTGTGTGTGTGTGTCTGTGTGTCCGTGTGTCTCTGTGTGTCTGTGTGTGTGTGTATATATATATATATATATATATATATATATATATGAGAGAGAAAGAAAGAGAGAGAGAGAGAGAGAGAGAGAGAGAGAGAGAGAGATTTAACTAAAAGTCACTGACCATTCTGGGAAAGATAATGTGAGAACCTTACTCAGATTTTACCCTGTCCTCTCTAAGCGAGAGTTTCACACTGCTCTATAAGGTTTGGTTATAAGATCTTTTTCACTGTTTCTTGGGAAGGGGAGAGAGCAAGCCATAGACAGTTCCTGATGAAGAAGAACAAGATGAGGGAACCTTTGGAATTGCAGCCACAGCAATGACGTTAGACTGACCTCCTCTTCCATGAACTCAGTCCCTGTAGTTGTCTCCAGAATCTATTTGCTAGGGACACAGCTCTAATTTGCTCTGCGATGAACTATGAGCTACTGCTGTCTGGGGCCTTGGGTGGGGGACTTAGTGTATGTGGGGGCACATAGAGTCAATGCCATGTGTTTCTTTGTCTATGCTTTCAATGTGGTTCTCTTTTTCCTTATTAAAATGTCTGCTGCCAACAAGGCTCAGAGTGTGAAAGGGAGGCTAGTTGTCTAATTTCGTTTATTTTAAATAGATGGAGAATAAGTAAAATACAAATGAAGGCAAGAGGCTGGAGTAGAAGGAGGGAGGGAGAGGGAGAGGCTGGGATCATTTACATAGAGAAATAACAGTAGAGAAGGTTGGGAGGCTCAATGGTAAAGGATTGGCCTAGCACAAGAAAGGCTCTGGGATCAGTTCACAGCACCAATGGCAAAAACTGAATTGGTAGGGCTGACTGTGCAGAGTTTGTGATTAGGAGTGATATCTGGGAGTTAGAGGACAGGATGAGCTGGGCTAAAGGACAATAGGTAAGGATGTAGGTGAAAGTAACATGCTGAGAGCTAGAATGTCATGCTGATGGGGTAAAGCCCAGCTTGTGGTAGGTGAAACAGGAACCCAGGAATAGTGATGAAGAGAAGAGACTCCTTCAATTGGCTGAACAGGCACAGGGGACAACATAACCATCTTGAAAGATAAACCATATCTTGAAAGATTCTGTGTCCTGAGAGAATAGGAATATAATACAGACTCCATTTCATTCTTTGCAGGGATCTAAGCATGTTTGCCATGAACTCAAGCATGATTGTTTTGCTTCAAGTCATTTCAAACTTCAGTCTAATGACTAAGAATATGAATTACAGGTTTTGGATCTTATCTATGATATCCCCTTTCTGTCTCAGTGTCTTTGTCTGTCTCTTTGTCTCTGCCTCTCTCTCTCTTTCTGTTTGTGTGTGTGCACAGGTACACACTCATGCCACCATGCATGCTTGGTGTGTTAGAGGACAACCTTAAGGATTGGTTTTACCATTTACCTTGCTTGAGAAAGGGACATTCTTCCTTCTCTCTCACTAACGTGTACACATGGCTAGGTGGTCAGCAGGCTGGTGACCTTAATGGCTCAAACTCACATCTTTCTTTAGGATTTAGTACTTCTTCCTCGGGAGTTTTCCTTGAGTTCCAGGGGTCCTAACTCAGGTTGTCAGGCTCATATTGCAAGCACTTTACATATTGAACAACCTTCCTAGCTGTTTCGAGTACAAATTCTGCTGAATGAGGACCGGGCTGATCTTGTGACTCTCACACCCAGAAGCTGTATTAACTAAGGCAATTCATTCCACTCTCTTTGCTCAGTATTTATATTTAAAAAGTTGAATCATTAAAGCAATGTATAGTTCATAGGCTGATTCTGATACAAAAATAAAATTGTTAATGCATAAAATTGTTAACTTAGTGTGTGGCATAGAACAATCAGATTAGATGCAGAGCAGAGATAATCCAACAGAGTTAATCCTGGAATATCTTGTGGTCTTACAAAACATGGGAAAATACAGAAAAATTTAAAGCAGGTTAAAAGTATTCACAAATACCAGGGATGCTAAGTACAGAAATTTAAACCTTTCCAAATTAACATTACACCATTTAAAGCTTAATAGTAATTTCTTAATTATCCAATATCCAGTTGATGTTGTTATTTTATTAACTCGCGGAGTTTTGGAAGTCCATTTACAAATGAAGTCCATGCTCCATGGGTAAATCTGAAATGATTTTGAGATTAAAAATAAATAATATAAAAATAGCATTGACCCACACAGTTAATAAATATCCACGATTTCTCACTCATGCAGATTAGTAAACAGTAAGTGATGGAGAGGAGATGCTGTTTCCCCACTGCAGAACTCCAGTTAACAATTGGAGAAAGTGTAGTACAAGTTGAAAGTTTTCACCAGGCAAAGGTCACAATAACACAATCTTCAGTAAACATGAAAATTATCAAGAGAAAGAATATAGTAAGAGGAAGGATAATTGAATAATTTTTAAGTGTCTACTTTTAAAATCTTATTAGTTACAAAGGAAGAAACATTCAGTGATAGTAGAAACTCTGGCAGGTGTCACTGGATGACTAATGCTAATGACTTCAAGAGATATTGGTATTATGGACATTATGGTGAATTAGATCAAATGGGAAGCACCACTGTGGTGTGGGTTCTTACACATGAGAAGACGTATGTTCTCTATTTCTCTATCTCCCTTCCCTCCTTCTCTCTTTAGCTCCCTCTCCTTTTCTTCTAGTCTCCCTCTCTACCCCTCTCCCCTCTCCCTTCTCCTGGTACCCCCTTCTCTCCATTTCTTTCATGTTTTTCTCCCTCTGTACATAACCATGGGCCAATACCAGATCACGGTTAAGAGAAAATCTGTATGTCTCCTCAGTGTTCTCTAAAAGTGTCAAAGATCAGAAAAACATCTGACAGTGAATTAGTTTCAAGAAATACTGAATGATCTCACACACAGATTGGAGGAGAATTAAGAAATTGAATCATTAAGTTTTTGGTGTGGATTTGGTTAAATGCTTGTGTCATGGGTTCCCAAAACAGCACTGAGAATCAGCATATGAGATGCTGAGGGTCCCTGCCCCAAGCTGGTTCTGATTAGCAAATAGAGTTGCCAGCAGCCAATGGTTGGGCAGAGAGACAGAGGCAGGATTCGAAGTCAAAGGGACCTAGGAAAGGCAGTACTGCCATGCCAGGGAAGCTGAAGGATCAAGCTTGAGACCTGCAGAAGAGCATATAATCTACACAATGGAGTACTATTCTGCTATTTAAAAAATGAATTTATGAAATTCTTGTGCAAATGGATGTATCTGGAGGATATAATCCTTAGTGAGGTAACCCAATCACAAAAGAAGTCATTGGATATGCACTCACTGATAAATGGATATTAGCCCAGAAACTTAGAATATCCAAGATACAATTTGCAAAACACAAGAAAATCAAGAAGGAAGATAAGCGCATGGATACTTCATTCCTCCTGTGAAGAGGAAACAAAATACCCATGAAAGGAGTTACAGAGACAAAGTTTAGAGCTAAGATGAAAGGATGGACCATACAGAGTCTACCCCACCAGGGGGGGATTCATCCCATAATCAGTCATTAAACTCAGACACTATGGCATAGGACAGCTAGTGCCTACTTAAGGGACCCTGATATAGCTGTCTCGTATAGAAGTGGATGCTCATAATCATCTATAAGAGGGAACACAGGGCCCACAATGGAGAAGCTAGAGATAGAACCCCAGGAGCTGAAGGGGTCTGCAACCCTAGAAGAGGATCAACNTGATATAGCTGTCTCGTATAGAAGTGGATGCTCATAATCATCTATAAGAGGGAACACAGGGCCCACAATGGAGAAGCTAGAGATAGAACCCCAGGAGCTGAAGGGGTCTGCAACCCTAGAAGAGGATCAACAATATGAACTAACCAGAACCCCCAGAACTCGTGTCTCTAGCTCCATATGTAGCAGAAGATGGCCTAGTTGGCCATCATTGGGAACAGAGGCCCCTTGGTACTGCAATCTTTATATGCCCCAATACAGGGGAACACCAGGGCCAAGAAGTGGGAGTGGGTAGACAGGGGAGCAGGGAGGGGGAGGGGGGAGGGGACTTTCGGAATAGCATTTGAAATGTAAATTAAGAAAATATCTAATAAAAAATTGGAAAAAAAAAGAAAGAGCATATAATCATGTAAAAGCCAGGGAAGAATGGCCACAGCACCCCTCCCCCTGCCCCCCATTTGGGTCTAAGGTAACAAAGATGAAGAATAGATTTTAGTGAGTAATAATTCAGGAGTATCAGAGGGGAGTCATTAGCAAGGAGGAAGTTTGGGAGTGGCCCAACCATTGAGCTGTTTAAGGCATAGTAAACATAAGGCTGTGTGTATGTGTATGTGTGTGTGTGTGTGTGTGTGTGTGTGTGTGTGTGTGTGTGTTTCATTGGAGAATCCAAAGCTTTGGGGCAGGTAGCGAACTCATGCTACTGCTACCATTGCTGCTGCCACCGGCTGATTTAAATACCATTAGTTAACTACAGCTATATGTTTTTACTTGGAGTTTGGGCTAGATCAGAGGCCTTATTGGGAAAACAGGAAAATTCTAATGAAGCCTATAACTAATTTAATGTCACTGTAGTAGCATCGATTTCTTCTTTTCAATGATTTTACTACCATTGTGTGGCATGTTGAATGAAAAATAGAAACTCTATACTGGTTTTGCTCTATTAAAATTGAAGGCAAAGTGTTTGAAAAAGTCTGGTCTTTGATGCTAAAAGAGCTAGACAGAACAACCCTTATCAGGGAGTCTATCTGGCCTATCTGCAGACTTTCTATCACTTCCTTTAAGAAGCCAAGGATTGGCAGTGAAATAACTGATTCTAGGTTTGGATTAAGAGACACATAAATTGAGCCTAAGCTGTCTTACCTTAACAGAAGGCTAGGAAGCAAGGGTGAGCCAGATTTGCTTAGAAGACTGGAGTCATCTCGGAAGGGCTTGCCCTGGCCCAGGAAGAGGACACCCTGAACTTCTGTCGATAACCATTTTAAAGTTACAGTGTATATACATTACATTTAAATTCCCGAGTCTATGATGGAGAAAAAGAGCTGTCTCTGTTACCTGTAGAAGATGTAAGGAGGTGAATATTGATGTTGAAAACTGAGAAAATAAACACGGGAGGTAAAACCCTAAGTATTTTTCCCGACATGTTTACACAACTAAATCTCAGAGTCATTGAGGGCCGAGAAAGGGAAGCTTCTTTGTATTGAAGTCTTCCAGTCAATAAATCCAAATGAATGTCAGGCTTAGAATCTCACCATAGACTACTAATGGCTCTTCCTAATAGCTATGTGCAGCTGTCAACATCACAGTCCTTCATTCAGTGCTTTTTTCTTTCTGGACCACACAACACCTGTGAGAAAATGTTAGGGAATTTGATCCCGAATCTGACTATCTGGGTTAAAACTCTCATCGTTTTAAAACGAAGTCACAGCTTAAATGATGCCATTGAAAGACCCCAAGGGAGACTGTGAGAAATCCTGGTCATGCTAAGCCCTGAGTTTCTTCACGAAAATATTGCAAGAGGAAGATATTTAGGCAGTGTCAGATGAGTGAAGGAAAGCCCGAGGAGATGTATCAGCTTATTGTATCGTATGTGCTTCTTTTGCAAATGTATTAAAGGAAAGGGTGAGAGTTAAGAAATATGAATGCTAACTGGATATTAGAAGACATTAAGGGAATATTATTAAAATTTACATGGTCTAATAGAATTCGATTACATTAAGAACAGTCTGTAGTCTCTCTTAATACATAATGAAATATTTGTGTGATTTTATAAGCCATATATGCATTCTAATGTACAGTCTGGGGTTTGTTTTGAAATAGCAGCAATGATGCTAAGGTGGAGGCATAGATGAGGAAAATTAGCCATGTATTGATAACTGCAGAGGCCAGGAAATATGTGCTGAGAACGGGTCAAGCCATCTAGTTGTGTGTTTGGAAATATAAAAATAAGGTACTAAAAAATTAATCGCACTTTTGTTGTGAGAGGTCTAGTGAGCCTGAGGGATGTTGACAGTCCCACATTCCTTATGCCAGCAAGCCTCATGTTCTCTCCAAAATTCTGGCACGGAGCAAAGGAGCCAGAAACTGGAGGTGGGAACCTTATCCGCTCTACACATTCAACAAAGTCACAGATTAGTTTTCAAACATTTTGTGATAAGGAAAAGCAAGATGTGTTTTCTAGTGCTTTCCCCTGCACACTACATTTCTTCCAGAAGGCTATTTTTGGTGTGTTTCCGCTGGACTCATCAAAGTGTTTAGGGACAAAATGTATTTGCTGGGAAGTTTCTCTTTAAAACAAAAGAAAACAAAGCTAAAAAGGTTTCCATAGTTTCTTTTCTGAATCTGAATAAACCAGAAACATTTCAGATTTCAACTCTTTTACTCTGGGTTTCTTACAGTGCCACAGAAATAAGAAGGTTCTGTGGCTCATCAGTTTCATGATTTTAGTTGCAGGGTAAAATAAGACTTTTATTCAAATAGCAGAAGATGTAGTTTTTCTTTACCTATACATTTGAAAAAAAATGATTTAGTTTAATTACTGGTGCTGACCATTTACTTATATGGCCATGGGTTTTTATAGGTTTTAGATTTTAGAGCATTTCTGGATTCAGGGAAAAGTGACCAAAAAGTTCAGAATTTTCCTGTACTCTGCCTCCCTCCCTCCCTCCCTCCCTCCCTCTCTTCCTCATCATCAACATCAAAGACCACATCTGAAGTCTGTGCTTTGCATCAAGGTTCACTCTTGCTACTGTTTAGTTTATGAATTTTTGACAAATGCATAGTCGTCATCCACTGCCCTAAACCTCCCTCGTTCTTCTCTTCCCACTGACCTTTCCTGCTGCTGGCAAGCACTGATCATATTTATCATTTCCACAATTTTGTCTTTCCAAAAATACCGTGTAGTTGTGTTCATACAGCATGCTCCCCTTTGACGTTGTCTGTTCCACTTAGCAATGGATGTGAGGATGGATGTGATGGATGTAATTGCTTTTACACTGGGCTCTGTTTGTACCTAGGTTCATAGGCATACACATTTAATCTGATAATTGTTGGGGACCTTTGCATCTGCTCAGGAGAGATGCTGGCTTGTGATTTTCTTGCAATGACTGGTGTGGCTTTTCTAGCAAGCTAAATTGGACCTAAAAGAATGAGTTAGAATATGTTTTTTCTGCATGCATCTTCTGAAAGAGATTCCAGAGACATGCAATACCCTTAAATGTTTGAGAGACATCATCACTCAGCTCATCCGAGCCATGTGCTTCCTGTTTTGAAGGTTTCTAACCCTTGATTTAATGTCCAATACCTGAAATGGTATGTGCTCTGTAAAAGATTATTTCTTTCAGGTAGCTGGTACATTTCATACATAACAGATTTTCTTTCTTTCTTTCTTTCTTTCTTTCTTTCTTTTTTTTTTTTTTTTTGGTTTTTCGAGACAGGGTTTCTCTGTATAGCCCTGGCTGTCCTGGAACTCACTTTGTAGACCAGGCTGGCCTCGAACTCAGAAATCCACCTGCCTCTGCCTCCCGAGTGCTGGGATTAAAGGCGTGCACCACCACGCCCGGCTCCATGACAGATTTTCAAATCTGTGGGTATATACTTTGTTTAATGCTTTCATATTACATTAAATGTTTATTTATTATTACTTTTATTTCTATATTATACTTTTTAATGTTTGTGAGGACCATGTTAATGGTTCTTTCATTTCTGACATTAGCAATTTATCTTTCTCTGTTTCTTACCTAGTGTGGACAACGTTCTATTGGCTTCATTGATTTTTATTTTCAGTGAACCAGTTTATGGTGTTGATGATTTTCTATTCTTTTCAATTACATTAATGTTTTTTGACCTAGTATTTAAATTTCTTTTCTCCCGAGTAATTTATCTTGGCCCTCTTTGTAGTCTCTTGAAGAGAAAGCTTGGATACTTCTTCTTCTTCTTTTTTTTTTTTTAACTCTTACACTATTTTGTAAGCCCTGTTCTCACTTCTCTTTATTCCAAAATATTGACCTTGGGGAGAATATTGAATATTTACTCAGTAGATGAATGACGTATATCTGTCCATTTCTGATAGAGGAAGGGACAATCTCCAGTTATAACATGGGCTCATCTATTTCTCTTTGCAGGGTTATCAGTTTTTGCCTTGTATTTGGGTTCTCTTATATAACCATTAAAGATTGTTATATAAAGATTGGAGAACTGACTTCTGTATCCAACAATGCCCTTCCTTATCCCTCATAACTTTCAGTGTTCTGAAGCCTGCTATTTGAAATTAGCCTAGAGAATCTCATTTCAATATACAATTTGTAGATCAGTGCCTCATTTAATCCTCCTCAGAGACTCGGGTTCCATTGACTTCTGTCTCTAGCCAACACTGAGGAAAGTTTCGTGCCATTATCCAGTCTTTCCTGTGTGGATCTGACAAAGTTTGTGGAGGAAAAGCTTTCAGGAGGCTGAAGTTGCCCATGGCTGTGACTCTCAACTGTAGATTCTAACTCATTCCCAGAGCACAGTGATTCATTAAACATTGTGGCTGTCCCTCCTTATTAGCTCACGTGCCATCCCTAGGTTAGCAAATACTTAGGCTCTTGTTGCTCCCTGTGGCGCCCTGTTTCTTCCTACAGTTTTGTTGCTTATCCTAAACTCAGTTGCTTAATGAGTCCAATAAAAAGTTATTAATTTGTAGTTTACACAGCTATTTTTTTTTTGTTATAACCATGGGAGCAATGTTCTTTCCAGCTCCCTGACTCTCTGAAGTCATAACGACATGCTGAAGTGCATCTCATTTTATTCTTTATGTCTGAAGATTCAAGACTTGGAGTTTTCAGGATGCTTAAAATTATAATGATCATTTTTCTCTGCTATTTCTAATTTTGATATCTTTTATCCCTTTAAAATTGTTTGCTAGGGAAGGTCTTAACCTTGTCATTTAGTCTTGTTTAAACAAATTAGTTTTCCCAAAGTATTTTTTAATGCATTAAAAATGATTTTTAGAATAGTTCTATATACATTGACAAACACACAGTAATATAAACACCATTTTAACTAAAATGTTCATTTAAAAAGTGGTTTTGCCCTTGGTAAGTAGCTCTTCTTTCTCCTCTACATCCTTTCTACCATAGGTCTGTCTCTGTTCCTGTAGTTTTGTTTTCTTGGGAATGCCACAGAAATAGGGGAATAGATAGTGAATTTGGTTTCTTTTACCTTCCCTAACACATTTCATCTTCTCCATGATGTGCATGCTGAGAATTTGTTACTTTCTATTGCCAATGTTATTATATAGTACAGATATATCACAAGTTAGATTTAATTGAATTCAAGAGGAACTTACACATTGATGAACAATTATAATTTTGTACATGTTTATGCAAACATGTTAATTTAAAAATACATTCCAATTTTTATGTATAAATGCTAGAATTTAAGAATATCATCAAAAGAATAATTTGTCTTGAGATTTATCCATGGGGTGAAAAGACAATTTGATAGGTAGAAAGCAATAACTGATAAGCCCGTCAATGAATAAAATAAAAAAAAATCACATGGTTTTCTTATTAGAACCTTAGACTCAAATATACTTCTTTCAGAAGTTATTGATTTGTGTGTGTGTGTTTATGCTTTCAAATTTACAGCCAGCAGTTGAATGGAATCATGGAATTTAAGTGCAAAATAGTAAGAAAGGAAGATACTGGTATACGAAGTAACACGGAGAATAAGGGGTGGAGAAGCAAGCAGGTCAGACTTGGATGCTGCTCAAATCTAAAATACCAAGAAGGAAGGAAGGAAAGAAGGAAAGAAAGAAAGAAAAGAAAGAAAGAAAGAAAGAAAGAAAGAAGACATAAAGGAAGATAAAGAGAGAGAGATAGAGATAGAGAGATAGAGAGATAGAGAGATAGAGAGAGAGAGAGAGAGAGAGAGAGAGAGAGAGAGCGCCCATGTAGGAACCTGGGAAAGATTAGCCATGAGAAAGGGAACACTCAAAGATACTATTTACTACAGAGGTCAAAGAAAAATGTCAAGCGATAACCAGGATTAGCCAAATGTGGAACTCATAGAGGAATCTTGCAAGAGCCAAATATATAAGCAATGACCCTCCAATAAGTAATAAAGCACTAACTGAAAATGTTTCCAAGAAGAAAACCTAAACTGGAGAGATTCATTAGTGAAGTCTACCCAACCTTTAAGGACAACACCAATACATCTCAAAGTGTTCCACACAGTAGAGAAGGAGCAATGCTGACCTCATTCTATAAACCCAGTATTATGCTATGCTGATATCATCGACATATAAGGATAAACAAAATCAGGGAACTATAAACTAGATTCTTTGATAAACACAAACACAAAATTTCACAATGAAATCCTTACAAGCTGAACTCAAGAACATATTCAGATGGTCTCATGCCAAGGCTGGCTCAACATAGGCAGATGTAATATCAATAGAGAAAAGATATTTGACAAAAATTAAATCTTTCTTCATGATAAAATTCCTGAAGAAGCTAGGAATAAGAGGAGAACATCTACCTTATGGTCCAGGGTATTCATGACAAACAAGGTCAAAACCAATATTATACTAATGGGGAGAAATAAAGAATTTTCTGTAAGACCTGGGAGGAGACGAGGGAGGTCACTCTTATTCAGTTTGGTTCTCTTGAAGTCCAGCTAGAACAATAAGATCAGAGAAAAAGAAGAGAGATACAAAGAGGAAAGGAAGACAAATGACCTTTTTTTTTTTTTTTTTTGCAGATGGTTTGAATCTATATTTAACAGTTATTGAAGACTCCACCAGAAAAAAATTGCTGCTTTTAGCCAAGTAGCTGAACATAAAACCAGCATACAAATCAGTATATCAGTATCTTTTGTACAGTGAACTCTCGTAGCTGTCTTTTCTTTCTAGATGTTACTGTAACAATGGGAGTGCAAGCAGCATTTACAAATGGCTGAAAGTAGAGTTAATTACCATTGATCTTAGCTTTTAGTGCCCGGCAGTATATAGAGGGCTGAGATGTTTGATTATGATAGATTACTTCCTTTTAAGATTGCTTTCATGCTGAGACGATGGGACCAGTGTTTGGAGTCAACCCTTTGACAATACTAGTCCAATCTAAAACTATGAAATTAAGTTTTGTAGGCAAGTCTGTGGACCCTCCCTGTTTCTACAATACAATGAATTACTGTTTCATTCTGTCTGTTGCTCAATGATAATGTCTGATTTGGACCTAGACGTGGTAGTCTGATAGTAGAGACTACTGGGATTTAAAGACTTAGTTATCCTCATTTTAGGACTCTATGGCACGCTTATGCTTGTATAGAGCTACATTTTCACTCGGGATGAGATTCTTTCTGGTTGAGCAGCTATTAATGTTTTAGTTCATGCAACAGGTGGAAAGGAATTATCTTCAACTTTAGTTTCCTTGGAGGTCTTTTTCTTTCTAGTATTTTAAACTTCCATACAAGTCTTTAATTTTTCCATTTGCCAGGCAGGTCTACACACATGATACCTCATTGATAATATATGTTTAGAGGAGGAAAAAGTAATAGTGTCCTCCCTTAGAATCTGTCCCAACCAAATTAAAGAGACCTTCTTGGACAACTATTTAACTCTGTCTTAAAGGTTCAATAATATTTTCACATTTTTTGTTCACGTGTGTGTGTGTATGTGTGTGTGTTGAGCACATGCAGAAATATGCATATGGGATTCTCTGAGATATTTTTCTTTTAGTGTTTGTGTGTGTATAATGCTGAGGATCAAACCATAAACAAGTTTTCTGTCATCCATTCAAACTCAATGTTGTTTTTGAATTATGATTTTCCTCTGTTAAATTTAAAACTCCTGCCATGACTACTTGAGATATTTATATTCCTTACTCTGTATCTTAAGCATTGAGGCTCTCCCTCTCTCTCTCTCTCTCTATATATATATATATATATATATATATATATACACACACACATACATATATATATATCTCACATATATATGAAAAAGTATATGCTCTTGGTTACCTTAGTACATTTCTCCCACATCTTTTTAAAACATATTTTCTGTTGTTTATTTTTATTTTTATATTTATTCTTCTTTTACATATTATATCCCAACCACAGTTTCCGTCTCTCCTCTTCTGAGCACCTCCCCCTTCCCTTTTCCCTCAGATCCACTGCTCCTTGGTTTCCCTCCAGAGAAGAGCAGGCCTCCCAGGGATATCAACCAGACACAGAAAACAAGTTACAATAAATAAGGCTATGTTGGAACCCTCTGGTTTTGTTTGGGTGATTTTTAGAGACCTTTTCTAAGTTTGTTCTCCTTCTCAGCTATATCTGCTTTGTAGACTAGATAGAATCCTTTCTATCCTGTATGATTTTTTTCACAAAAAAAGATTTGTTTTATTTTCATATCTTCCCACCTCTTGTTCTTTTTCTCTGGTGTGTGTGTGTTTGGTGTTTGTGTGTATGTGGTGTGTGTGTTTGGTGTGTGTATGTGGTGTGTGTGTGTGTGTGTGTGTGTGTGTGTGGTGTGTGTGTGGTGTGTGTGTGTATGTGTGTGTGTGTGTGTGTGTGTGTGTGTGTGTATTTATACACAAGGGTACCTTCAGGTACCCAGGAAGGACTGATGAGGACACTGTATCCTCTGGAACTAGAGTTATAAGTGTTGATGAGCAGATGTCTAATGTGGATATTAAGAACTGAACTCCAGTCTTCTACAAGAGCAGCTAGTACTCTTACTCACTTAACTATATCTCTCTAGCCTCCTATAGAATTGTTTTTAAATGGAGTGTTTCTTCTTGCCCATCAAAATCGTTACTAGCTTATATAGCCGTACATTTATGTATTGTTTACTCATTTTTGGACCATTTATTTTAAGACATAAGTTGTTTTAAACTCATGATCTAATATTACACAATAATGAGAAATGATCTATTGCTTGATAATCAAGGATAAAAGAAAGCATCCTAACGTTTGTTGTATATGAGTCTCATTGTCAGAGCACCGATGAGCTGGGCTAGAGAAGATCAACCAGGTCGAAGGCCCTCTTCTTACCCTCAAGCAAAAGGTGAATAGTGACAATCTATAGGAACTGGATACGAAAACCAAAGCAAGAGAGCAGCCAGCTACGCTTCTGATAACACAGACACTATTAAGACAAGCAGAGTCAAATGTGGTACATATCATATTTTTGATATGAAGTTTTTGATATGACATTTTTGCTTTATTTTTGACATTATAATTTAACTACACTTACTCCCTCTTTTTATTTCCCCCAAATACTTCCATATACTTCTCCCTACTCTCCTTCAAATTGATGGACTTTTCTTTTTCTAATTATTTTTGCAGGCACAAAAAAACCTGTGTGTGTGTGTGTGTGTGTGTGTGTGTGTGTGTGTGTGTGTGTGTGTATGTATGTATGTATGTGGTGTATGTGTGTGTGGTATATGTATGCCCGCAATAACAATATAAATATGTATGCCAAAATATAATTTATTCATCTAATACTACCTGTGTATATGCTTTCAGGGCTGACTATTTGGTATTGGATAAGCAATTGGTGTGCTCTTCCCTGGGCAAGATTATCTCTCCCATTTCCAGCTTTCTTTAGTTGCCTACAGTTCTTTGTGTAGGGTTGAGCTCGTGTGTGTGTGTGTGTGTGTGTGTGTGTGTGTGTGTGCGTGTGTATGTGTGTGTGTATAAATGTGATACAACACATACAGAGCTAGAGACACAGCTCAGTTGGTGATTGCCTGACACAGGGAATCCTGGGGTTCGACCCCTTTTACTGTATAAATTGGATGTAGTATTATACATTTGTCATTCCAGCACTCAGGCGGTAAAAGCAAGGGATGCAAGATAATCCTCAGCTACAGAGGGAAGCCAGTCTGGAATGCATGAGCTTTTGTTTCAAAAATTGTTTTCAATATTCTGTCAGTCTCTAACAAAGGAATGGAATGATTCTTCTGAATTGGGAGGCAATTCAAGCCACCCAATTTTCCTTTTGCCCACATGCAAACCATCATTTTTCTTTTGCCCTTTATGTAATGGTGGACAACATTTTAATAATAATGACCTATGTTGATTAAAAAAAAAACATGGAAAAATCCATTTTTCCTATATCCCATAGAATGGAGAATGGAACCTAGAGCCATTTGACTCCTCGGATGCCTATGTTCAAAATGAAAGCAAATCATTCTGTAAGTACTTCTAAAGCTTATGTGGTATTAACTTTGTGAATGTTTATATGGTTTGCCCTATACAGTTTGTGTAGGCTTAGATTTTTTTAAAAACTTACTTTAACAAGGGTTCTCAGGTACTTCAGCCTCCCTTCTAACCCACTGTCCAAGGGTAGGGGAGAAAAGATAGTTAATAGGACAAAGGGATGCAGTCCTGTTTAGAAGTAGTTCTTTGGGGTGATTCCAATCTCCATTGTCAGGATATGAGCAATATAGTTCAGTAGTGTCAGGATACCAATAGTCCAGTTCAAAAGTGTCACCAAACACAAATCAGCAACTGCAGTATGACTCATCAGAAACCACCAGGTTCCCTCTGAATCATCTCGAGTCAGTGGGAGCAACCAGAACCAGCTGGAATGTCAGGAGCTCTCCGCCATGCCTCTCTTAATGAAGTGAAGATTAGTGAAGACTCAAGACTGGTGGTACGAAGGATACTGCTGGTACCCTGACAAATGGAGATCGGAAGTGCCGTGCAAGAACTAGCCGGGCGTGGTGGCGCACGCCTTTAATCCCAGCACTCGGGAGGCAGAGGCAGGCGGATCTCTGAGTTCGAGGCCAGCCTGGTCTACAGAGTGAGTTCCAGGACAGCCATGACTACAGAGAAACCCTGTCTCAAAAAACAAAAAACAAAAAACAAAAAACAAACAAACAAACAAAAAAAAAGAACTATGTCTAAACAGTTGCACAGCTAGCTATGCAAGCACACTGTCACTGTCCACTGAGTCCCACTTATACTCTTTCCAAACATCACGTGTCCTCTCACGGGTCTTATCTCTGCCAAACAACATGTAAGTCCGCATCACATGACATAGCCAGAAATTTCCACTTCAAGTTTGGGTCTATTGTCGTTTAAACTTAAAAGCTAAAAACAAACGGAAAAAAAAATCCACCAACAAAACTCATGGAAAAAATGCTTATGTATGTAGAAGGTGATAAATAATCAATAAACATGAAGGAAGATAACATCAAAAGAGAGGAAGAGACCTAGAATGAGAATGTATCCATAATTAAGCGGAGATGTGTGATTTTTTTTTCTAAAGCTCATTCAAAAACACTTCTCCTTGGAGTGTGAATGGTGGCATGAAGTCAGGTTAGACTTAGCCTAATGCGCAGCTCTCACATATGTAGAAGGTGTTGATATAAAAACACAGCTTTCATCTCAAAGAGAGTAATAGTGACCACACAGGAGTGACCACAACACAACGGTCTAATTTGGATTTACAGTTACAGGACCAAAAGAGGGGCATAACCAAGGTACCTTTAAAATGCACTGATAAGGACATCAGGTAGGTGTATATCAAGGCAAGGGCATCTCTGCTGTGGCTTATAGATGCTGTCTGATGACAGTCTTAGCTTGTGGATGGTCTGTTAACTATTGCAAAAGGATGTTAGTTCAAATGAAGAAGTAGGCAGTGGATGACTTATAAGGGGCTAGAGACAGCTCCAGATAATTTGGCCCTGGATCTTTAATAGTCCAATTCCCCACAACTGCAGATGTTCTAATCAGTTAGACTGCCTTGTAAGATTTTAAACATAGGCATGAACTTCTCCCACCCCCCAGATCTTCTGTAGTAGAGAGGACCAAGAAGTACTGAATGATAAAAGACCAGGTTTTGGAAAGTTAGTAAAACCAAGAACATGGTGTATGTGTTGTGTCTGTGGGACAGAGGAAGTACCTGGGGCAGAAATGGAACCAATTATCTCTAATGCAAATAATATAATCTGCATGAAAGGACTCTTGACCAAGTTTTGGTCCAACTTTGAATATCTTATATAGCTCGCCAGATGACATGTGTGCATCTTGTGATTTATTTTTAAAGGACCAATATACATATAGAACTCACCATTGAGTTTAAAACCATGAGGTAATTTGCACATTTTCCTACGGCATAATAAATTAAGCATGGAGAACACTAGGAATGCAATTTGCAGTCATTTATAATGCAGTGTTTTATGTTAATAATTCAAAATCACATGCTATTTGGAGACACTTCTAATTAATGTATTTATGAAATTGTCAACTGTGACTGTTTTGGTTCCATTTAGCCAAACATTGCAACAGAATTCGCTTGTTGTTATTTAGAGTTCTCTGGATGGTACCTGTGACTTCAAATGCAGGATAATGGAGGTAGGTTGTTTATTCTCCCCATATTGTCAAAACTCCTCTTTCCACATTGACAAGTATGGCAAAACAATGGCTGTCTTCTATTCCAGTACCAAACTCAAGATGCTTGAGACACTCTGTTTTAAACTTTTAAGTGAAATGAAGAAGAGGGCTTGGATCAATTATTAATTGAAGAGGAAAGTTCATACCTTGTTAGAGTCTTTTAAATATTAAATGCACTCCACATCCCGACTCCATAGATGCTGACATTTCTTTAGAGTTGATAATCATGGCTGTTAGGGACGATGTCTGTAACTTCTCATCTATATTTGGATGCTTTTGAAAAAGAGAAGGCTAAATATTCGTAAGTTGTCTTGTTGAAGTTTTATGATGATTGGAATTTATCCAAGCAAAGTTGAATTTTCTTGGGGATATTTTAGTTAAATTAAGGAAGGAAACAAACTGAAGATCCAGTTGAAGTAAAGAATAAAAACTCTACAATGCTATGCAGTACATTAGTAATGAAGAAAGTGTCCTCGACTCTTTCCCCATATCCAAGTAAGTCAAATATTAGCTGTTTCATCTTGTAGATTCTAAGATTTTGATTGATCCAGTATGGGTTGCTATGTACTTTTTCTCACTAAGAGAAGGAGTTTATTTGCTTCCTTTCCTGGGATTACTGGTGTTGTAAGTCACATTCATGTTATTGTGACATTAATGTCACCCACTAGATGACTGTGGTTGGACCACACCATGACTTAATTCTTATATCCTGAAACTGTCCTATGAGGAACAAAGAGAACTGCAAAGCATCCTGGGAGGTTTGAAAATGCAAAAAAAATTCGCTCTTGTGGTGTATTTGCTTTTGAAATACAATCAAGTTGCCATGCTTATATTTAACATCTACTTATTGATCATAGAATGGGACCTTATGCCATTGCAGAAAATGCACTGGTACTGTGGGAATAGTCCAAGTATCAAATAGCCTTATTAGCTATTGATAACTTTCAGAAGGAGGATAGCTAGCTTTCTTTAAGGTGTGGTCCTTGATAGATCTAACAGTGTGCAGTGAATGATCACACACTCAAGCACATATAGGCAGCACTGATGGAACTCTGTGGGTTTTAAATAAACAAGGACACAAAGTTGGATGGGTATGGAGGAGATAGGGATGGAGATGAATATCATCAAAATACAATGTATAGAATTTGAGAGGAATTAATAAAAACAGAACAGAAAAATTAAAACAGCTTTATGTCATTTAAAAACAACTATCATTATTTTGTCCTGTGGGGGTAGACATTGAACCCAGAGCTTTGTTCATGCAGAGAAGCACACTGCTATCACGTTCCATCCCCAGCCCGAGGATAGTCTAGTGTTTCTTGAGAGAACAAATTGTCTGATAAATGCAGATGGGCAAGAGTTTTGATGACGTAATCTTCTTTTAAAATTGCAAATGCAAGAATTTTATTCTGTTGTCAAAGGAGAAGAAATCACAGAACATATCAAGCTGCAAAAGGAACATTAGGAAAATTTTATACCTAAAAGTTTAGCAATAAAACACTCATGGAGGAAAGTATTGCCATAATAACTGCATTTCTCTACCTTCCAGGCAGTGAGCAGTGGTTTAACTGGTCTTGTCACATGCATACACACACAAATCTAAAAAATGCCTTTACTTTCTTTTTTATTGTTGTTTCTTTGTTACTCTATACAGTAATTTAGTGATGATTTCAAAGAGATTAAAAGTGGTCTTTTCCTTAGATTTTTAAAAATGGGTTACCTGGATCTGAAGTTAGGAGGCAGTGAGAGGAACTTCTGATTCTCCAGCAGCCACCTCTCGCCCACGGTGCAGAATTTAAGGATAGGAGGGAGGTTCTTTACCCTGCAATTTCTTATTCTGAAAACACTTGTCTGCAATATATATGGTAAACATTTGAGAGGGAGGAAGGGGACTCAGAAATGGCAGAATTTGGAAAGTAGTGAAACTGAACATAGAGTTAAGCTAAAATCCAGTGAGTGGGTCTTGGAGAGATGGCTCACAGTGTAAGAGCAGGAAAGAAGACCCAAATTCATCAGGCCACTCCCACCTGCCTTTGACTCCAGTTTTAGGAGATCAGATGCCCTCTGCTGGCCTCAGCAGGCACCTGCACACATGTGCAAATACACAGAGAATTAAAAATAGAAAAAGGAGACTGGGAATGGGTGTTGAGGAATGAGTACAAATTTTATCTTTTAATTTCAGAAAGTGGAAAAGAATGATATTTTTAGTTAGAGCAGAGTGTTCCTAGGGAGAAACCGGCATTTCATGTCAAAAGTTGTCCTGTAAAGAAATTCTGTGGGGTGTAGTGACTTGTATCTGAACCATATAGCCATAGACACATTATCTGTGTGTTAACCTATTCTTTGGTCTAGACTGCCATTCTGCATTCTTTGAGATCACTGTGTTTAGTGAAATAAGCCTGCTCAAAGATATAGTATGGTAGGGTATCAGTCCTCAGCTTGTCACTATTGAGAGGTTGTGGAGCTTTTACGAGGTGGGCTCAGGAGAAGGTTATTAGAGGTGTGTCCTGATGAGAGCTATAGGATTCTCATCTTGGCTTCTTTCTTTGGCTTTCTGACCACAAGATGCACAGTCTTGGTTTGATACATCCCCTTCCTGTGATGCTGATGTCAACAGAAAGCTCGTTGCTCAGCATTCACAGAAGCTGTATGTATGGCTGTAATTTCTCACTGTTGCGGCTTGTGCTGGGCAGTGTTATGTCAACTTGACACGAGCTAGAGTCATCAGAGAAGAGGGAACCTCACCTGAGATAATGTCTTCTCCATAAGATTCAGCTGTAAGGCATTTTCTTAATTAGTGATCAATGAGGGAGGGCCCAGGCCATTATGGGAGGAGCTACTCATGGGCTTGTGGTCTTGGGTTCTATAAAACAGCAGGTTGAGAAAGCCACGAGGAACAAGCCAGTCAGCAGCACCCCTCCAGGATCTCTGCACCAGCTCCTGCCTCCATGTTTCTGCCTTGCTTGAGTTCCGGTCCAGACATCCATTGATGACGAACAATGATACGGAAGTGTAAGTCAAACCCTGTCCTCCACAACTTGCTTTTTTTTATCATGTTGTTTTATAAAAGCAATAGAAGTCCTAATTGTTTGATATCAGGATTGTGGGGTATTACTGTGACAGACCTGACCATGTTGTTTTGGGTGGGTTGTGGAAGGACTTTGGAGCTTCGAGCTAGAAAAGTCTCTGAGCGTTGAGAGCAGTGCAGATGGTGGAGGCCTGCCTTGTGAAATTTCAGAGGGAAGCAAAGACCATACCAGGCCTTTTGTGTGAAGAATCCGTGGTTGAGGGATCAGCTGAGATTAGTGAGATACCAGAACTGCTAAAACAAAACCTTTGCTTTGCTGGGATACTCAATGCTGGTCAGCTGGAGCTAAGAAATTCGTGATGATTGAAACCAGCATCATTAAGGTGAAATATTCTAAGCACACACAGAAGCTGTTTTCCACAGGCAGCCAAGGTTGTACACTGTGCTGGCAGCTGAACTTGGTTGTGTAAGAGTCACTCAGGTGCTATTGGTTTTGAAGGCATGGAGGGGTCATGGAGAGCAGCTGAGGCTCGTCGATGTGAGAGGCCAGGGAAGGTCATTGGTGAAGGTGCAGCCTCAGTGGCAGTTGAAGGCACGAGACTGAAGAGGCCATGCGGAGGATTAGATACTTGGATTGAGGAGGCTTCAACAGGCAAATGCATGCTTGAATTTCTAGGGTCATTGTTCTATGGCCTTGGACAGTTTCGTTCAGTTAGGTTATCTCACCTTCAAAATGAATAAGATATGTGTGTGTTGGTTTAGATGAGAAATGTCTCTTATGGTTTGAACACTTGGTCCCTAGCTGTCTGGGGGAGATTATTGAACTTTTAGCGGATGGAGCCTTCCTAGTGAAAGTATGTCATGGTAATTGATGGACAGTGAGTGCTTCTCTCTCTCTCTCTCTCTCTCTCTCTCTCTCTCTCTCTCTCTCTCTCTCTCTCTGCCCCATGGACTCTATCTCTCTGGAACATTAATTCAAGACAAAAGCTTTATTCCTGAATGCCTCTTGGTCAGTGTGTTCCATTACAGAGAAAAAGCAGTATGGAAAAGAGCTATGCACTCACTGCCTAGCTTGTGTAGGTGTAAGCATCAAATAGATGTAAGTATGGAATGGGTTGGCTCCAGGACTCTTGCTATGGTTTGACTGTCAAATGTCTCTTTCATACTCATCTTGTCACCAGAGGACTATGCTATTTTTTTTTTCGGTGGAGGAGGACATCTGTGGAATCTTTAGGAAGCCAGGGTCTAGTTGGTGGGAGTAAGACACCAGGGCCAGCCCTGGAAGGTTCTAACTAGGCCTGTGAGTCTGGCCCTCTCATCTTCTTGTACCACACCAGTGTGAACAGCCTCTGTCTCTTGGTCCTGATGACAGAGACTAGTCTGCTCTGCCCTTCCATCCTCACCGTGATCAACTGACTCTAACCTTCCCTCCTTGAAGTTGTTTCTAAGAGGCATTGTTATAAAAGTAATGAATACAACTCCTTACTGCTAACCAAGCCTGGACATTTTAAATCCCTTATGTGAAATGTTATAGTAGGGCACAACCCTCCTGTGTATTATAATTGTATCTAGATTATTTATAATGCCTAATACAAGGTAATTGCAATGGAAATAATTGTTAGAGCCTATAGTCTAAAGTACTGGTTATATATGTGTGTGTGTGTGTATGTGTGTGTGTGTGAGAGAGAGAGAGAGAGAGAGAGAGAGAGAGAGAGAGAATGTATGTATGTATGTATGTATGTATAGAAAGCATGTTTTCCAAAACTATCTTATTTGTACTGAATGGAATCACAGCTCTAGGACTCCAGGATACGAGATGACTGTGTGTAAATGGGCTGTCTCAGTGTCTAGCACAGAGCAAGACTTCAGCCATTGCCAACTGTGATTGGGAACTAGCATTCTGATTTTTGGTCCACACAGCATTGATGCTGTGAATTCTTTACAGTGGGTAGCTACTGCTGCCTGGTCAGTAGCTCAGGGCAAGGAGAACGGAAGAAGATGGACAGCACAAATCCACTTCCTCCTTCTGACTTATAAAGTGGCTTGCAGAAAGCATTTCTGATGACCTGGTTTAAAAGTCCCAGTTAAGTGATGCCTTATTTCATTCCCTTATATGATGTGTACTTTTTGTTTGACTATTTTTGCTTTGTGCGGCTTAAGTGCCTCCTCCTTCCTATTGATCCCACTTGGAGAGGCATTTTATTTCCAGGGGAAGTGCTTGGGTTGCATCAAGGGTCTGCAGTACATCAAACACTTCTCCAAGGCCAGTGTAGAGAGAGAGAGAGAGAGAGAGAGAGAGAGAGTCCCCTCACAGGCATTAAATAAAGCTTCAAACAGGCTGCATTAGTGGGCTCACTCGGCTTGTTCTCCACAGCCAGTTTCAATTTCACTAAAAGGAAAGAATTGGTAATTAATTATCTAGGCCATGTAATGAGTTTCCATTACTTGGAATTCAATAAAGCTCTTTCATTGTGACCAGGCTGATCAATAGCACAGAGGGGTTAATAGAAACCACAGATTCAGCTAGGAGAGTAATATGGCTGCAGGAAATTAGGCTGGTTCCCTGAAGCACTCTCTTTGTCCCCCTAGGGGATGGAGGCTGCTTAGTAGCCCTTGTTGTCTTGATTTCTTCCCCTTCAACCACTCTGTGAAGCATGATGGGATGGATGAGTTAGCTATTGTAGGGCCGCACAAGCTAATGGAAATTACTTTTTACAAAATCCATACATTGGAACTGGAATCATTTTGGAGATCATTTATCCGTATCGTTCACGATGATTATGCCTTTTAGATGCTTCCCCTAATACCAAGGGATATCATCCTTGACTTTCAATGGCAGTTTACCTTTCCCTTAACCATAACAGACGATTAGAAGAAAGGATGTAGCCCAAAAGGTAGCTAACTTTTGGGAGCAACCAGAATTCTATGTACAGTGCAAAAGGTGATGGATTGCAGATACTGGAAGGAGCTGCCAGTCTGTAGAGTTTTAAATCTGGGAATAAGGAGAGGGCGTGTTTAACTACAGATCGAAACTGTTAGACCTACGGAGACAAAGCCTGCACCTCAGGAGGGACTAGAACAATAGTCAGACTTGCAAGCACAAACGTGTTTCCAAGAGAGGGAAACCAGGCGCTCCCACCATCCACAAAAGGCCCTGAAAGGAGGGCAGAGCTTGAGTTCCTGTTTCTCTCCTGTCAATCTGTTGGGTTCTCCTGTAAGAGCTCTTGGTTCTCAGCATAACTTGAGTGAAGTTCTCTTCTTTACAGTCCTTACAGGGCTCCAAACTGGAACTCCGATCCAATCCTGTTTTGTTTAAGTAAAGAGAAAGATTGCTGGGGAGGTAGTGATGGCTCAGCAGTTCAGAGCACTGGATACTTTCCCAGAGGACTGGTATTGAGCTCCAAGGAGTCCTACTGGGTTTCTCACAGCTATCTGTAACTCCAGCTCCAAAGGGATCAGTGTCCCCTTCTGATTTCTTCAGGTACCACATGCATTCTGTGTGTACACACATACATACTTACAGACACACATACACTCATACATTTAAAAAATCTTTAATAAAAGAGAATTATTTTAATAAGGATATTCTGGCAGAGTGGGATCCTGGGTTGTGGATTCTGATTTGGAAAGACAACAGGAATAATCTCTCTCATCCAACTAGCTCTGATGCTTTGCGATTTTGCCACTCCTCCACCAAGAGGTGAGCTGCATTTCTTTACCCATAAAACATGACAAGTTCTATGAGTCCTTTGACATTATGCGACAAGTTAGCTAATGTAGTATTGAACAAGCTGATGGAAACTATTTATAAAATACATGCTTTTGGAACTGGCATTGTGCCCGTGTGCCAGGTCAGGACATATATTCCTCTTCCCTAGAAGCCAATATCATGAGAGAAGCATGAATTTCTTTTAAGTAGCAAGCAGTATACAAAGGCCAAATTATAGAACAGCATGAAGGTCCTTGGATGATGGAGTGGGAGGGGGCGGGATGGGGGGGAGAGGGAGATGGGAGGAAGAGGAGGAGATTGGGGGAGGGAGAGAGGGAGACTGAGTGACTGAGTTATACACACTGTTAAAGAGTCAACATGGAAGTGGGTTTTCTATCCTCAGCACCATGGGACGGGGATTCCAGGCATAGATCTCAGTCAAGTTCAAGGCATACATCTCAGTCAAGTTCATTTTGTATCTCTGACCCGCCCCCAAACTATGTTCTAATTGAATAGTTATTCTGATCCAATAATCTATGTGTTAACTTGTTATATAACAATAGAAAATTGAAACACTGGCTCCTCTGGTATTTGATGTCAGATGACATGATGTCTTTATTTTATTTTATTTTATTTTTTATAGTATTTTGTCTTGGCCACCCATCCAAATACCTATTCTAACTAACAATTCCTTTGGTAAATAGAAAATATTAGTGTTGCTTTGTAATGATAGGAAACCTTTTAGCTAATGTCAAAACTTTTTATGCAATATGAAACTTCATTGATGGCGACAACATCTTTGAGGAAGGCACCACTGGTTCAATGTCGTGGAGCAGACAAGCAAATGTCTCGGTTCCAGATTGTGTCAGTTGTGGCAAGTTTAAAATCATCTTATTGATAGTTATCCATTGCCTGGGGAACAATATCTGGAGATGGTTTATCTTTACTCCATGGGACTGCCTTTAGACAGCAGGGGTTTGGAAAAGGGGTCTACATAGGCCCTAGAATGTAGTAAGCAAAGTGTCACTAGTGGTTCTAATGTGAGCTCAGAGGGCAAGAATATCAAGGGGAAATGGAGATAGTGGAGGCCAGGAGAGTGAGGCCTCAGATGGAAGTGAAGACTGCTGGAGATTTAGATAGAGGTATTTCATGTTATATTCTGGTCAAGAATCCATCTACATTTTGCCATGTTCTCAGATTTTGAGTGAGGCTTAGTGTAAATGTAATGGACTAATTAATTTGGTGGAAGAAGTTTCAAAAATCTTGTTTCAAGTATTCAGGCTGTGATGTGGAAAATGCCAACTGTATCTAGTTCTGTTTAGAGGGGGATCAGGAAAGAAAAATCAGGGTACAAAGATCTGAGCAACATGCAGTTTGGTCAAAAGTAGAAGTATGTTCAAGTCATGAACAAGGAGCATTTAGCTGTTAAAGAGGATGGTGATTAAAAGGAAATCAAATACTTGGCACCAGACAATAAGAAAGATACCTACAGGGAATTACACACAGTGGGCAGTCACCATGAACCCCAAGATTCAGCTGTAAAGGCTATAACCCATGTGAAAGGGCTTGTTGGAGAAAGAAAGACTTTTCAAATACCTCAAGACAGCCACCTAGGCACTCAAAAGTTGTAGCATCCATGTACCTATGCATGGGTATAGCTGGTAGCAAGCCCTGGTGGTGTCCATACAATGTGATTTTTCCAGGTACCTTAGGTAGGGTTGTATTGCTATGAAGTGACGCCATGACCAAGGCAACTCTTACAAAGGCAAACATTTCATTGGGACTGGCTTAAATTGGGGCTGACTTACAGTTTCAGAGATTCATCATGGTGGGAAGCATGGCATCATGCAGGCAGACTTGGTGCTGGAGCAGCCAAGAGTTCTACATTTTGATGTGAAGGCAGCCAGGAGGCTCTGAGAGTCCATACTCGGTAGAACTTAAGCATAGGAGACCTAAAAAGCAACCCACACAGCGTCACACCTACTCTAACAAGGTCATACCTACCCCAACAAGGCCACACCTACCCCAACAAGGCCACACCTACTTCAACAAAGCCATACCTCCTAATATTGGCAGTCCCCTTGGGCCAAGCATTCGAACACATGAGTCTATGGGGGCCAAACCCATTCAAACATCACTTCAGGCATATAAAATGGTAGAATGTTGGAGTTGTAGAGGACAGGTAGTGTGTGACCCATTGGGTGTCACTGTAGATAACCCAGGGCAATGCATGAGTCCATGAGAGAGAAAGCATAAGCTGGACTAGAGATACCAGACAGTGCAATGTCAGCCAAGAGAAGCTGCATGCCACATATAGA